>OY856409.1:389911557-390079057 GCA_963693085.1 Alisma plantago-aquatica | reverse complement strand
GCATGTAACTAGATAAATTGCAATTAGGTCCCGATATATAAAAATAACACAAATAAATCTAATTAAGTGGATTTCATCTTGCATCAACTATTTGGGGTTCAAAAGACGAGCCACCGATGAGTCAACCTTATTTCTTATGCAGACTCTCCCAACATTGGTCGATGATAGAAATAGTGAATTGGACGTTTCTTGGAAACCAGACTCAGACTGTTGTCAACCTCAGGCATGTAGTAGAGTCAAAACTTTCATACTAGTTTTATCTTGGGAACATCAGTAACTATTGACAACACTAGGGAGGATGTATAGGAATCATCAATCTTATCAAGGCATGTGATGGATGGATCTATCAATGAATTGTGCAGTGTAGGGATGAGGCCACCATCTGTTAGAAGTGCATAGGGATGAACTGGCACGGTGTTGATGGTGTAAGAATCACTGGTACCATCAATTTCTAGAGGTAGAAAAGAGGCAAGCTTGGGCTCTTTCTTGTCAGTTCAGGATCACTAGCACCATGAATTTCTTGAGGTAGCACATAAGCTTGCTCAGGCTCATCCTTGCCATCTTCAGGATTATTGGTTGAGAGTGCTTCTTCATCATCATCCCTGTCATCAATAGGCTTGCTAGAGGGGAGTATGTCTTTTGAAACAATGTCTCGCTTGGTACTTGGCAAATGTAGGCATAACAAGGAAGGGATACAAAGGAGGTCGAAGTCTAAAGCTATAATGTCGATGATCATGTCGTTGTATTGCGGATAAATATGTTGTAGCGAAACTCTTGAACTCATTTAGATTCCCATTAGCAACTGAATCATCATCATACACGTGTTGTACACTAGAAAAGTGTGGAAGCGTGATCTAATCTCCTGATTCATGGGGGGCCGACTAGGAACATATGTCCCATACCACGTATGTGGATGACCAATGCGTGTGTTAAAAGCAGGAGGATGGTAAGTTTGCATGATGCTTGCGTCGGGGGTTTGAGTTGTGGGATTTGGCGCCTTTCACAGGAGGGCAGGTTTTGTCTGCTTGTTACACATCTATGTTGGGTGGTCAAAGAGGGAAGTTGTGTTTGTTAGAATAGTCTCATACCGCTGAGTTCTGGGGAGATCCTGGAACTTATAAGGTGTGTGTCTCCTTCAGCCATTGCCAATTATTTTTGGGTTGAATACCACACATTCTAATATGGTATCAGAACGGACCCCATGAGATAAGTGTGAGGACCACACTCTACCTAAAAAAGAACAAGTGCAAGCACACAAAATTGACTGCACTTGAAGGGAAATGTTAGAATAGTCTCATACCGCTGAGTTCTGGGGAGGTCCTGGAGCTTATAAGGTGTGTGATCCCTTCTAGTGTTGTGGTGTGTTAGATGTTCAAGGGTGACTAAAGGTAGGGATTTGTAAAGTCAACGGGTGTTGTGTAGTTTTATAAAGGAAGTGGGGCGGTCGTGAGTTGGTCTGCGTGAAGGTGGGCGTTGAGGTTGGTATGGGGTGTCTCTGTCTACAGGAGAATCGGAGGGGGCCGTGGATCTAGGTATGCAACAATGGGATGACGTGATAGGGTGATTATCGGGTTGAGGGAGTTGCATCAGCTGATGGCCTTGCGAGTTGCGAGGCGTAAGATTTTGGTGAGGTGTCTGGGGACTGTAGGATGACGCTATGTGGACCGCGAGGTGACATGCACCTTGACTCAGGGTCGGAATCGTGAAGGTCAGGCAGAGGATAGCCTTGGCATATTGCTGATGATAGTTGAAGCGAGGGCACTCCCTAGATGACTGGACCGGGGTATTAGAAGAAGATTGGAAGCGGGGGCATGATGGTTGGTGGAAGACCGAAAGCAGTGGCTTGAATGGACCGAGCGGGGGCATGATGGTTGGTGGAAGACCGAAAGCGGTGGTTTGAATGGACCGAGGTATTAGTGTGGGCATGATGGTGGTGGGAGAGAAGAGAGAAGAAACAAATGGGGAGATGGGAGCGGACGGGGTGTCGCTCTATGGCTGGGAACAAGAGAATGGTGGCTTGCGGCAAAGAAGACTAGAGTTCTAAGAAGTGTTGTTGGATGGGAAAAGGAACACAATAGGGGAATAGGCTGCAGAAATATGACACAAGACTGTTGATGTGGAATATCATCAATTGTAAATTCATTAGGAATAAAAATTTTAAAATTTATCAAAACCAAAGTGCAATAACTCCACCCGCAAGCGGATAAATCTTATCATAGTGCATTGAATCCTAAGAGACAACATTTTTAAGAATTCTCTAATTGAAGTAACTTAGTAAGAACTAGTATTTATCACAAAAGTTGATATTGGTTTGATTAATATAAGGTTGAAAGAATGAAAAAGACCTAAATTAAAGTTCTAGTTATCAATGGACGGAAATACTAGGGTGGAACGGGGTTTCACCGCCACTACTCAAATCTGCACAATCATTCAAATCCAAACATGTATAAAGATATAATTGGAGTTATAAAAGTTTTCCCTTTCGACGTCAGAAACTTGCATGTGTAGATATCCTTGTAAGCTCAATGTCTTGTTACTTACATATCCTCTATCCACTACTCTGGAGACTTCCTGTCAGAATTTCTCGTAAGGGTGTCAACCAAAGTAAATCGGTATTCAAATCATAAATGTTGAAGTTCTTGTGGTAAAAAATTATAATAAATTACATAAAGTGGGTGATCAATCCACAAGACATGCGATAAACAATTAGTTATGAATTAAACGAGTTCAAACAAGAGTTGGAATATGAAAGAAATTGCAAGAAACGGGTAGTGGGGCTAGTCCTCACACCCAAGTGAAAAGATTACTTCCTTGACATGGCGAGATTAATATTACTAGAAGAGGAAGAGAACACCGTCATGGTCATGATAGTGGCAGAAGCGGCTCGACGTGATGTGTGACGACATGCTTCCTTCCTTCTTTCTCCTTCATGTATTAACCCTGACTTGCAGCAGAAATAGGTGGAGGAACAACAACTCAGGGGAGAGATCGATTATCCAAAGAGAGATTGATAGCTTGGAGTTGCAGCTGAAGAAGATATGCCGATCTATGCTTGAGTTTGATAGGCATCGTCCAACTAGGTCGATTGAACTATCTTGGTGGACATGTCTCGTCCTTGCTCTGATCTCAGCGGCAGCCTCTCGGCGTGTTCTGTCTCCAGAAAATCTGAGATGGGTTGTATGACTATGTTGGGGGCCTATTTATAGGGTTGAGATTGTAGACCTCTTGTGTTTCCTATCAGTGTTGACCACTTTCTACCAACGATTAACGATATTTTCGAGTAGTTGTGTACGTTGATAATAGTGTTGTCTGGATTGTCGACTGATAACTGATGACGATGTCGAGCAGGAGCTGTCAACCTTCGAGTATCTATGAATTGTTTGTCGACCCTCTAAATGTCGATCCGGTGGATCGAAGGAGTTGAGTATCATTCCTCTTGGATGTAGACAAGTGAGGTTGATGCGACTGTCGAGCAGGGAGGTCGACAAGGCTTTCGACCTCTTGATTGCTGGTCAATTTTAATGTCGATTGGCATGTCGATCGACGTGTTGATTTTGATCTTGGGCACAATTTTTGTGTATCAACCTGCCTTCTGAAAGTGCTCAAAAGTGATAGAATTCGAAACATGCAAAGGGAGTCAAGAAAAGTAGCAAATTCCTATAAATTAACATAAAAGTCTAAGTAGATCAAAACAAAGCTATTCCAATTGAAAATTAATCTATATGAATGCTAAACTAGACTAATAATACATCTAAAACTAGGATGAATATGCATTCATCATCCGGAATGCGATCAAGGTACTAAAGGAAGGAAGAATTAGTAATCCATATAGGTCTGACCATTAACGAGCAAAAATGGCTTAGCAGGGGTGCAATAGGGGTGTTTGTGGTGGGGTATAGTTGACGGTGATGCTGCTATAGTAAGTAATAGTTAGAGCGGTGGAAGCAGAAGAAGATCAAAGCAGTGGGTGATGAAAGATGATGATGTAGGTGAGGGAGTCAATTATGGATAGTGACTATCTTCTTGCTGGTGGTCGACGGGCCGTGCATAGGGATCGGGGAACCTGGCAAAAGTGGGAAAGGAGAAGGGGATCTAGAGTGGCAGAAGCGGAAGGGGAAGAAAAATATGATTTTTAATGAGCACAACTGTCATTTTTTGCTCGGGAAGGTGATAACACAAGGAAGAAGATAAGGGAACTGTACCCTAAAATATTAGGGTTTGGCTCTGATACCATTTGATGGGGAACCCATTGAGGAAGAAGAAGACCAGAGGAGAAAATGACTTCTTTATATCAATTCATATTGAACTACCTAGGACAATCCCCCAAGGTTGATGTCTATACTGAAAGACATGAAACCCTAGACCTGACACAATTACATATATTGCCCAATAAAATATGAAATTAAAAATAAAGCCTTTAAAATTGCAACTAAGTGCATGTAACTAGATAAATTGCACTTAGGTCCCTATATATAAAAATAACACAAATAAATCTAATTAAGTGGACTTCATCATGCATCATTTGGTCATTCTCTCACTAGTCCATGGATTTCTAGAAGTATCAATATGAATATACATCAACTTGACAAAGTCCATGCTGACCACGTAGTCAAAGGACATCCATAAAGGTGATTTGGCTAGTTTGTAAAACCGCCAGCTCAAACTCAACCAAGTTGTTTGACTTATCAAAAGTCATCCTAACCTATCTAATTGATTGGTACAAAAGTTCATATGAATCACATAGACCAAGCTATATCGGATCATGTCATTGGGCCACTCAATAAGTCGACTAGGCTTTGGTCCAAACTAGAATAAACTTTATCAACTCGTATAAAAACACAACCAAACTATTTTTAATTAAACCTAATCATCAATTAAACCTACATAAAATTAATTATTATCCTAAAAATGTTTATTTAAACTTGATTATATATAATCCTAATTTTTCTCCATTGATTAGTATATTTATATTAGATGTCTTACTCAAAGTTAGTGTTTTGCCTTGACAACACCAATATACACTTGAAAAACATAAATCACAAGCTAACTAGATATGATAAAGTAGGGTTAAACAAGTGACTCATTGATAAAAATAACTACAATTAAAATAGTAAAGTTGGTTTGGGTCCCCCTCAACACCCTCCTTTTGAAGTTTCTCATCACAAGACTTCTAAAAAGGCTAGGATGGCATCACAACATCTCGTAATCCAAGTTTCACATCATTTGTTCAACTTAGTGGTGTTGTAATGTACCTTCACATATATATCTCTTGTATATTAGCTTTTGAATCATCAATGTAGACTCTATACATGAATATCTTCATATGTCATGTTGTCAAAATGCTCTACATCAGAAGGGTAAATTTTTTATTAATATCCATATGGAAGTTCCTCCACATAGATGCATGAAAGACATCATGCAACATCTCTGAACCAACTCAATTATCAATACAATATGTTATCTCACTATTCTTTAGGTTATGGAATAATGCCATGTGTTGGATCCTAGATGGGTGATTGGATGTTCTAGAGGGGGTGAATAGAGCTTAATGCACTTAAACAAAATTCATTAGACCTTCAAGATATATCATAAGATAAGGTTGCTAAATAGGAAGTTTGAGTGCAACTAAAACATGCATAGCAAGGGAGAGAGATTGAGCATACACCAAGTGACAAGCTATGTAGAGTGGTTCCACACTTCAAACTAGAAGTGAGTCAGTCCACTTCCTAGAGAGGTCAACCTCTAGGATTTCTTAACCATTGCACTCTTATATTCATTCATAAGACTTACAATACATGACCAACCAAAGGACTTACCTATCCAATACAAAGAGTCTTCAACCTTACCAAGGACTTACCCACTTTGCAAAGAGACTTCGGCCTTCTCCAAGGACTTAACCACTCTTGCACAAGTCTTCAGCCTTCTAGGAATTACCCACTCTTCTTGGATCTTAAGCCTTTGACTTTACCTTCACTCGGAGAAGCTTCCACCAAGGACTTACCCACTTGAGCAAGGAGTTTTATGCCTTCACCAAGGTCTTACCCACTCTTGCTCCAAGTCTTCAGCCTTGATCTTCACCAAGGAACTCCTTCCCTTGTTCTTCTTCACCTCTCTTAGCCAATAGAGAGAACCTTCATCTTCATGGTTGAAATGAGAGATATCGAGGTGGTGGAAGTGAGAGCCTCACAAGATATACATGTAGGACTAGCTCTCTTACAGATTTCTTACTCACTCTAATGAATGTAGCAAGTGATTAAGCTTAGAGAGAGGAGGCTGTAAGAAGCACTCAACTATAGAATAGGAACCTCACATAGAGTTTTGCATTGAATGCTCAACCTTGGAATGAAGCCCAAGGGGCCCTATTTATAGCTGGGGATGCCCCTTATCCATTGGGAACACTTAAGAATGAAAACTAGACATTTTGTGGCTTGCAACAGATATATTTTCACTTGTTGCAACTCCACAATGGCTAGAAACACTTTTTTGTACTTTTTCATACAGTGCAATCGGTCGAGTTTCTATGAAGATATCTCGACCGATCCCACTAATAGACAAGACCAATTTAGGCCATCGGTCGAGTCTCTTCTGGGGTAACTCGACTGATTCACTTAAATAAGTTTTGGTCTATAGAGGGATCGGTCGAGTTTTGTGAAATGTAAACTCGACCAATCAAAAGTCATTTTTAAGATCCAGTCAGGATCGGTCGAGTTTGCAACTCGACCGATGAACAACCTGATGTGAATTTTGGAAAATGGCTTTTGAGTGCTTAAATATTTTGCTCCTGATTTTTTTATAAACTTAATTACAAGTCATACAATCATTACAAGTGATTTACAACATGATTCTAATGGATTTACATCATATTCCAAAAATATACACTTGTATTAACTTTGACTTGTCTTTTCTCCAAGTTAATATGCACAAGTTAGGACATTTGGAGTGTGTCAATAACTAATATGGAATCACTCAAGTAGAAGCATTAGACACAAAGAATTGGAATGGTTTAGTCATCATCAAAACAAAGGCTTAATCAATATAGACCTTGAGTCAACACCATGTATTTAGGAGTTTTCCATCTTATAATCATCATGTGACATTTTAAATGAAAGGTTCACGAAACACGAAATCTACTACTTGAAACTAATAGATCTATTCCTCTAATTCTTGTATATCATATCTATTTTTGTTTAGGTCTATATAAAAATCTCTATACCCAATATCTATCATTCACATGTTTGTTGTCAACAAATAGCATATCGTCTACCATGTAGAGCCTCATATGGCATCATTCCAAGATTGTATTTTTGTGGTTGTTATTATAAGAACACTCGGATAGGACCAAGTGGATATCCTAGATATCCAAACAAGTTCAAAGTCACTGTATGCAAATATCCTCTAGATATTTCATCATCATCTCTATTCCCCATTGGTTTAGGAATGATAAACTTGTATTGAACTTCACTTGATTCTGTGTGGAACAATGCAATCAAACCTATAATTAGGATGTGATCGATATCTTATCTAAGATAATAAACAATCAAAATATATGAATTCTTACTATTGCATGCACATGGATTTGTCTCGAAATCTTGGAAGAAATATTTTTATTGACAAAAAGAAAGTGAATTTTTGTCCTTCTATTAGCCACAATTATGATGTTGGTGTGTCTTTCCTGAGGACTATTCGTGTGATGATTATATTAAGATATACTTTGTACTTTTGATTATTATTAAAAGAAAGTTAGTTTATTATGTTTGTTTTTAAAATGAGATAATAATTAAAGATAACAATGCTATAAGAATGTATGACTCAATGACATGTGATTTTGGGTTGAGGACTTGAACATGAGATAATGTGTATAATATGTAGATTAGTTCTTATTTAGTCCCTAGTTAGATAAAATTATGGAAATTAAGGACAAAAATAACACACTAAGATGAGTATATGTAATGATTGATTACTATGTCTCGTTAGTCATGATAATAGATATCAGTTTAGAAAAATAGATACTTGTTAGAGTAAGTCTACTAGACAAACCCACTTTTAGAATGATACAAGGGGTCATGGAATGGAAGTCAAAATCATTCATCAATGTGACAATGGTAACTGAGATCCTTGACCTAATGTCAATGTGATAGTCATATGTTGTTCAATATACTTCAACACTGCCTGAGTGACTTAGAATAACGATTGTCAGACAAATAGTGATTGGGTGTACTATGACATGTGTGGATGACTATGAGTGATGTATATAGAATTTGTCTCTCCTATTGGAGTGTCATCATGAACATTTGAGGAGTGAAACTATGATATTCATGTCCTCACTCATGTGAGTTAATATTTGATATTGAGATCAAATGTATAAATATTATAATCTAGATCCAAAAATATATATTGAATATTAAGAGGGTTATGATTCCATCCCACAAAATCAATATGTATGTCAGAGACAAAAGAGATTATACAGTAGGTGATAATGGTTTTTTTATATATCAGTAAGCGTGGGGGTAATAGTGGTTACACAAAAGTTGAAGTTGATCTCCAACTTATCGAGTTACTTAAGCAGAAATTATGTGTTAATAGAGGTTTCTCATTTCTTGTAAATTTGTATTATAATTAAATACATCACTACCAATGTAGTGTGGAACATATAGGATCACATTTATGTGATTCATAATCATATACATGATAAGAACTTCTCCAAATATTAAATTTCTAATTTAGATTCCTTGATAAATGGTTAGGTGATCAATAAGAACCATATTGAAGTTTTTCCATCCTCTATGGTAGTATAGATGGTCTAGACAATTTATTGGATAGCAACAAGTTGATTAATATGATTAGTTGATCAACTCAAATTTTCCCTTACTCGAGTTTTATTTAATAACCCTATATTCAGCCTCTCCTATTTAAAGAGGGATGATAGTCAGGGTTCAAGACATGTTATACATGTGAGAAGCCTAGATATCACTATCCATAGAGGGAGGGAGAGAGGAGTAGAACAATTCTAGCACGTTGCCAAGAGACCACTTCTTCCTGACGGCTCAAGTAGTGTGGCATGGAGTACCAAAATTTCCACATAAACTATATAGAGATGCAATTGATGTGTAACTATTTTCAGAGTACACCATGTATGCACTGCATGTGATTTGCACCACCATGCAACAAGGTATATCTTGAGCTCCTATTTTTGAATAGGTTTTTAAATGGGTATAGGTAGACATGTTGATCCACAAATGTGGACTCTTAGAAACCCATCACATGTCTATTTATTTTGTACCCGCATACCCTTAAACCCGTATATAAGTGGGTCTACTAATCGAGATGCTGGGATCTAGACCCATTTTCCTATATACATAAGTAACTACTTAATTAATATGTTATTTATATCATACTTTACTAGTCTAACTAATATATTACTTGAGATTATAGCATACTCTTATTTATAATAAGGTTGATACTAGTCATCTAACTAAGAATTAACTATTCTAGTTATAATCATGAGAAACATATGTAAAATTTAAATCAAACAATTATATGGTATTCTACATAATTAAAACATTATAAAGATGACTATAAATTTGTTAATAGTTAACTCAACCAGTCTCCAATATACAAAGTATTACACTATTTAATATAACTATTGCATGTTAATATCCTATATAATTGATATATCTTTTTGGATTAAAATATGTAGAACATAATTATAATTTTTCTTACATAAATAATATTATGTTTTATATAGAATTGCTTACCTTCATACCCATACCACATACCTACTATTATTATGGGTACATGTATGGTGTAGGTCTAGATTTTTATTATACGGGTCTAGAATCAAAATTGAAACCGGACCCTCTAAATTAAATAGGTATGGGTATGACCAGGCCCGCTCTGTACCCCCACCATTTACACCTCTATTTATGAATACACGATTGTTGACGAGATCTACTGTGGGTTTTGGAATAAAATTTTAGAGCTTTCATTGTGCATGTCTCCATCCACAAAACCCAATGCAAGATGGTAGCATGTCATGTAGATGATTGAGATAATCCTACCAAAAGGTCAATCATCACATTATCCCATTTACGCTTAGGTAAGGAAGGTTGAAATAATCTTACTATTATCTAATGCTTAATCATTACTAGATGGAGGGCACCATTACCTGTGACATATTCAGCCACATCCCTCTTCAATTTTGGACACTAATACAATTACTTGAGATTCATATACATCTTTTCACTACTTAAATGTATCACACACATAATAGGAATGTGCCTTCTTGAGCACAATCTTCCTTAGAAAACTCTAACACACAAGATGCCTTTAAAACAAAACAAACAACCTTACTTTTAAAGCGGAAGCCTTCTTAATACCCTTTTACATCTCACTACCAATGACCTACATATATATATATGTACCCAGTACCTATCTGCATGCTACCCTAGAAATTGATTCACCAAAACCTTTTCTAGTAAACCACATGAGAGTGACATCTATATGGAGAATAATCTCTTTAAGATACAACACCATCTCTCTCCTAATTAAAGACATGGAATTCAAATGTGTATAAAGTAAATGTTATGACCCACATTGAGGTTAACCAGCAAATACCTCATTTAGCGTGAAACACATTGATTAGTGTTGAGTATCAAATTAAACATCATGGTTAATCAAAATAAGTTAATATGTGAATCAATGGTTGAGATTGAAACATCTGAGATAATTAATGATAATTGTAGTGTTACTTGTTAAGTTAATTACCTAAGATAGTTAACCTAGTTGGGATGATCTAATTACTGCGTTTATATGTCTTGAGGTTGTAGTGGGTCTCGCACTTAAATGTTTGCAAAAGAAATCGCGTGATTCGGACTTACAGAGAGAAAGTTATGATGGGTTCAAATTATTGGGTATAATATGTAATTTTTCCAAAAATCTTGGTTTATAACCCTATCTCCATTTTTTTTTCACTTATCTGTTTCCTTCTTCACTCGCCCGATAGAACAGGAGCAGCCGTAAGTGGCGCCCTGTACCCCGCCCGACCTACAGCTAGGGCAGAGGAGGGGGTGGTCGTTTGGGAGTGATAACCAGCGATCGAGCTTTCTTCACTTTCGTCTTCCATTCCTCCACCATCTCCTTCCTCGACCTCGCTCCATCCAAGCAACCAAGCTGCTATGGCGCCGGCTAGCAGAGCTGTGACCAAGCTGCAGCGCAGTAGTTGTACGGCTCCGGCCAGGAGCCCTAGGGCATGTAAGCACCACAAAAACACCGACATCGAGCTCGGCATGGAGATCCGAGCATGAATCTGCAGCTTCCTGCCTTTTAGCGCTCACCTGTGCCCCAAGCAGCAGGGGCGGCGCCCCATTTAATTGCAGCAGCAGCTGCTGCAAGAAGCGATGGCCAATGGCATCTAGGGCGTGAGCAAGAACCAAGCAATGCTTTGACTTCGACCATGAGCCTAGAGCTCGAATTCGCAGCCAATAACCAAGTATTAGCACCCAACCGAGCCTCCTCTCCACCTGTATGTGAGATAAATGGCTGCCTATTTGCAGCAGCATCTAGAAACATCTAGGCGTGAGCCATCACTCCAAAATACTACCTTTGAGTCCGGCCTTGAGGCCCGAGCATGATTCCGCCGCCACTAAGCCACGAGCAGTGATACCTGTGTGTGTGAGGAAGCTGCTTGCTTGCAGCAGGTTGTTCCTGAGTAATCCAGAGGTAGAAGTCGATCCAACAAACGTCAGAATCCGGCCCTGAACGCATCTCCGGACGAATCAAGATAGACCAAATCACTGTGAGTAGGAGTTCATTTAGTTATCATCATTTAACTCTTTCGTTGGAATTTTTCGGTAAACTGTGCATTTTTGCACTGATATCAGTGGTTATCAGGCGTTTTATCAGTATTTGATGAAACTTGAATTTTATTTTATAAATTGCTTCTGTATGATTATACATGATCTAGAACAGCTTCTGATCAGTGTAGAACAGTTCAATGATTTTATTTGGTGCAATGGAAACCAAAAATACTTAATACAATTACTGGAATAGAAATACTACACATGATTTCTTATATGTGAAGTAAATTACTCTTAGCAGTGCACTAAGATGTTCAATTGAATGAATTCAATATGCATGTGTCAAATTGACTTGAATTTGGGATATTTATGAATTTTAAATCTGCCTGCATGCATGATATAAGGATAGGGTGTTGCCATGTGATAAGTGAATGAGGTAACTGAAACCCTAAGAATAGGGTGTACAATGAATCAAGTATTTTGATATCAAAATTCTCAGTATGAGATGTGGTGATGCTTAACTGTTGAATTGTATGTTTCTTGTGCATTTAACTTTATATGCTTGTTCTCTCTGAGTTGATATCTACATACTACAGGGCTTCTTATTTTCAATACATATCTCGTAAATTGCAGGTGATGAGATATGACATGCCCTAGAAAGGGATGTTACTAAGACATGATATATGTTGAATACATGAGTTATGATGTTTCTTATGATATGATATGGCAGGCCGTGTGAGCCTTGTGAGCAATGTTAAATGAGTTATGATTTCTGTTTAAAATGTACCTATAATGTTAATGTTAGACTTAGGTGCCCTGAACACCGTAGAACCCCTTTGAGAGGTATGCACCTTAGGGGTGAAACTCGTGTCCAACATCAACCGGTTGAGTAATTCTGGTGGCACGAGGACAGAAGGGTTATCCAACACCAACCGGTTGAGTAATTCTGGTGGTAACCCAGTGTTGACTCCCTGCGCCTGTGTACTCAGGTTAGAGGAGGAGTCTAGAGTACACTATTTTGAGAGTGCAGTGAGGCCCTTGTGAGCCTGAGGCCCTTGAGCGCCTGAGAGTCCTGTGCAGACCAGGACGAGAAGTCAGACTTAGCATTTCCCGGGTGTGTCGCTAAGTCTTGTACGGTGTGGTCGTAGTGCACTACGACTCTCTATGCAGAGTACACTGCATAGATCAGGGCATAAGCTAAAATATGATCATATAGGTTCACAGAGTTCCTTATAAATGAAAGAGTTAAGGAAGACTAGAGCACAGTCTTCTATTAGTTTTTCTTTGGATGCAATATTTACATTCTTTGTTATTTCAATTATATTGTTTTAGAACTGCTCAGTGTAGTATTTCTTGTATATTAATCTGAATAATAAACTTGATGAGTTGTTTAGTGATAGTTAAATGAAAAACTATTCACTGAGCGAGTAGGCTCACTCCTCTACTCAAACATTTTTAGGTCAGCAACAGTTCCAGGAATCTGAAGGATCTTTCCATCCTAGTTTTTGGCAGTAGAAGGTATATGTAGTTAGTTTAGTTAGAGGTCTCTTAATCCTTTCCCCTCGGTCCTTGGGACATGGTGTGGGTGAGAGAGAGTATGTATGGAGAATGTGTAAAAGATGTAAATTAACTGTTATGTTTACTTTCTGTTAAACAATGTTACATGTTGTAAACTCTGTTTATGTTCTCTAGCCAGTTTAATTGAAATGCTTCCGCAATAGTTTATTATGTTTTAGTTTACAACAATAATCCGGATATCATTACGAGGTTTTAAAAAGAAAAAGTTCTCAGTAATTTGTTTATGTGATAATCCCTCTGTCGTGCCCTAATCTCGTGATTAGTGGTTAGTGTGAGATCGGGGTGTGACATCTTGGTATCAGAGCCAGGTTGAGTACATGGTTACTCTAAGTCAAGGTCAGGGGATGACAAGAGACCAATAGGATTAGGACTTAAGTGTCTTCCTTCTAATTGTAATGTTCTAATAGGAAATGTTCTGTTATACTATTGCAGATGGCAGGAAGAGGACGTGGTCACGAGAACCAAGTAAAGAGCTTAGGTTGAGTCGTTAAGAATCATTAGGATTAAAAGATAAAGTTATAAGTGAGGAAAATAAGAAGTGATATGTCTTTAGCTCTGGGAGGTCTGAGTGTTTAGATACCCTGGCCAGGTGTCTGAATACTTAGATTGACCAGTATCAAGCTACACTGTCTATTCTTCTCTGGATGCCCTGGCCAGGTATGCAGAGGAAGGATAGGCTATAGACAAACCCTAGAAATCTTAGGGTTAAGAAATCGGAAATTAATACAGGAGTAAGAGATTAAACATAGGATGTGATGCAACTCTTGCCTTATATTGCTTATTTGATTGGAAATCACTAGAAATGCTCTTATATGTATGAAATTAGATTTTCAGTTAGTAGAATAAATATGATTCCTTTATATTGTTGTGTGTCATGAAGTGATTTATTTATTGTTTATATTCTTTGTATTAAGTATACCAGAAGTTATGTTTAAATGAGTCTGCCCTAAGTGGATATTCTTTCCACATGTTTGAGATTAATAGGAGTTGGTTAATCCTGAGTAGACTCTGGACAATTTAGACTCACATCATAGTAAGAATGTACATACACTAAGATGTTGAGATATAAGAGAAAGATTAGAACAACTAAGAATTAGTTGGAACTGATATCGGAGACCCAACATTGGGACCTCATATGAGCAATCCTTAATTTGAAATAAAGGAACACAATAAGGGTCAGATTAAATTTAATGATTAGGTGAGAAATACCCTTAATGGTACTAATCAATAATGCATAACAAATGCATGGATCCAATACATGATTAGTAAACCCTAGTGGAGAGTGTATCATTGTGAAACCCTAGTTGAGAGTGTATCATTGTGATTGTTTATAGGCAACTTTATAAGTTATGCCTTAAACTAAGATAAGTCCATATCATGTGAGATAGATGGACAATTCTAATGTGTGGCCTATGCATTATATGCTAAGGGTGAGTATTCTGTGATGGAATACATTAAGAGGGGAAATACCTTAATATAAGATAAAGTTGGTTAACTCAAGAGGGTCTGAATTAATGAGAAATGGGGAACCCTAACCCTAATTTGGGGAAAAGGGAATGATAAGCCCTATTTGATAGTGAACCCTAATTCCTGGTTAAGGAATGATGGTATTACTCTTGTATCACATGATGTGATGAATATCTTGTATGACTGTTATCATGCCTAATAACCATGCAGGTATGATGAGGTGATGAATATAGCCAAGTTTGGGCTGTGACATTTATATAATAAATGATTGATTGGTTTTTTGTGTGTTGATGTTGTTGTTGCTTAATAAAAGTAATAATGTGTACGGATTTTATGAGCCATGTGAATAAGTTGTTGCCTAGTGGGAGGTGACAAGATGTGAATGGCCTTATGAACCATGTGAATAAGTTGTTGCCTAGTGAGAGGTGACAAGATATGAATGGCCCTGTGAGCCATGTGTGATGCTTGGGTAACAAGTATCATGTTTATTTGTAGCATTTGTGTTAATAAGTTATGCTAGAGAACTTGGCTGATGTTACATTTATGTTATATATCTATAGTTCATTGATGATTATTCATATCTGTTGTATTCATTACAAGTAGATGGATGAACTTATGAGATCTAAAGTTTGATTTCAAACTAAGGAAGCAAAGTCACACCACAATAATGCTATGTTACTGATAAGGACCAAACCCTAGAATGTTTAGAGTTGAAGTAGTTCAAGGGATGTCGCTAGTGATTTGACCTTGAATACTAGCATCTCTATAAAACAAGATCATGAGATTTGCATTATGAAAGGTAAGTTAGCACTAACAAAATTCAGGGTTTGAAGGTAAATAAACAATATGAAAATGACTCGGAGAAAAGAGTAAGATATAAACTTGAAATGCAACAATAAGTAAGTAGCATAGAATGAGGAGTATTACCTGATACATGATTTGAAGTTAGATGTTGTAGTTCATCCTCTTAAGGCACGACGTCACTATCTTTATGATATGACGATAGATTATCACCCTGGGAATACGAATGTGGTAGCAGATGCTTTGAGCATAAAGTTAAGTTCAACAGTTGATGCATTCTGTAGGGCATGTTGCAAGAAAGCCATGCTAGTAGAAATGTGAAAGTTGAACTTAGACTTAGGGGTGACAGAGCATAGTGGTTTAATTGCATAGATGCAAGTCAAGCCTACTTTTTACGATCAGATCAAGGAACTACAGTAGGGTAA
This sequence comes from Alisma plantago-aquatica, assembly GCA_963693085.1. Taxonomy (NCBI): domain Eukaryota; kingdom Viridiplantae; phylum Streptophyta; class Magnoliopsida; order Alismatales; family Alismataceae; genus Alisma; species Alisma plantago-aquatica. The sequence goes on along the minus strand of OY856409.1, from coordinate 390,062,991 downwards.
TAGTGAGTTGCAGTAGATCATGCATGACATGTCAGGGGGAAAAGACCAGAGTTTAGGTTTTCAGTTGATGGTTTGTTGTATTAGCATGACAGGTTGCATGTACCTCGAGATAATGATTTGGAAGAATAGATTCTTGAGGAAGCACATGCATCGATGTATGCCATGTATCCAGGTAACACTAAGATGTACATGAATCTCAAGGAGTTGTACTGGTAGTCAGATATAAAAAAAGGATGTAGCGGAGTACATGGCTAGGTGCAGTGTGTGTCAGCAGTTTAAGGTTGAACACCAGAAACCTACATGTACTTTGCAGTCTTTTCGTATAGCAGAATGGAAATGGGAACATATCACAATGGATTTTTGTGGTAGGGTTACCCAGGACACCTAGAGGTTATGACTCAATATGAATGATTGTGGATAGACTAATTTAGTCTGCTCGCTTTCTTCATATTAAGTCAACCTTTGATGTCTAGAAAGTTGGTTAAGATATACATGGATGAAATAGTTAGGTTGCCTGGTATTCCAGTTTCAATCATATCAGATTGAGATCCTAAGTTCACATCCATGTTTAGGAATCAGTTGTATCGTGCTTCAGGCACAAAGTTGAGATTCTGTACAACTTTCCATGCACAGATGAACGGTCAGTCAGAGAGGACCATTCAGACTCTTGAGGACATGCAGAGAGTAGTGGAAAGTTACATAGGACAGGAAGAAGAGCTATGCTGAGAAGAGGCGTTGACCTCTTGAGTTTGAGGTTGGCGATGAAGTGTATCTGAGGGATTTACCATGGAAAGGAGTGTTGAGGTTTGGTATAATAGGCAAACTGACTCCTAGGTTTATGGGCCCATATCCTATCATTGAGAGGATTGGACATATAGCCCATAAGTTGGATTTGCCATCCGAGTTGCTCAATTTACAGGACGTGTTTCATGTATCAATGTTCAAAAAGTGTTATCCTGATCCAGAGAAGATAGTGGACCCAGAACCTGTACATTTTAGACCTGATGTGTTCTATGTTGAGGGACCAATACAGATAGTTGATCGGAGAAATCAAGGAGCTTAAGAATCGAGATACCGTTAGTGAAGGTTTTGTGGAGAAATCATAACCTAGAAGAATCCACGTGGGAACTTTAGTCAGATATGCATAACAAGTTTCCTTTTCTCTTTTAAGAATTTCGGTACGAAATTCTTATAAGGGAGGGAGATTGTTATGACCCACATTGAGGTTAACCAGTAAATACCTTAATTAGCGTGAAACACCTTGATTAGTGTTGAGTATCAAATTAAACATCATGGTTAATCAAAATAAGTTAATATGTGAATCAATGGTTGAGATTGAAACATCTGAGATAATTAATGATAATTGTAGTGTTACTTGTTAAGTTAATTACCTAAGATAGTTAACCTAGTTGGGATGATCTAATTACTGCGTTTATATGTCTTGAGGTTGTAGTGGGTCTCGCACTTAAATGTTTGCAAAAGAAATCGCGTGATTCGGACTTACAGAGAGAAAGTTATGATGGGTTCAAATTATTGGGTATAATATGTAATTTTTCCAAAAATCTTGGTTTATAACCCTATCTCCGTTTTTTTTTTCACTTATCTGTTTCCTTCTTCACTCGCCCGATAGAACAGGAGCAGCCGTAAGCGGCGCCCTATACCCCGCCCGACCTACAGCTAGGGCAGAGGAGGGGGTGGCTGTTTGGGAGTGATAACCAGCGATCGAGCTTTCTTCACTTTCGTCTTCCATTCCTCCACCATCTCCTTCCTCGACCTCGCTCCATCCAAGCAGCCAAGCTGCTATGGCGCCGGCTAGCAGAGCTGCGACCAAGCTGCAGTGCAGCAGTTGTACGGCTCCGGCCAGGAGCCCTAGGGCATGTAAGCACCACAAAAATGCCGGCATCGAGCTCGGCATGGAGATCCGAGCATGAATCTACAGCTTCCTGCCTTTCAGCGCTCACCTGTGCCCCAAGCAGCAGGGGCGGCCCCCCATTTAATTGCAGCAGCAGCTGCTGCAAGAAGCGATGGCCAATGGCATCTAGGGCGTGAGCAAGAACCAAGCAATGCTTTGACTTCGACCATGAGCCTAGAGCTCGAATTCGCAGCCAATAACCAAGTATTAGCACCCAACCAAGCCTCCTCTCCACCTGTATGTGAGATAAATGGCTGCCTATTTGCAGCAGTAGCTAGAAACATCTAGGCGTGAGCCATCACTCCAAAATACTGCCTTTGAGTCCGGCCTTGAGGCCCGAGCATGATTCCGCCGCCACTAAGCCACGAGCAGTGATACCTGTGTGTGTGAGGAAGTTGCTTGCTTGCAGCAGGTTGTTCCTGAGTAATCCAGAGGTAGAAGTCGATCCAACAAACGTCAGAATCTGGCCCTGAATGCATCTCCGGACGAATCAGGATGGACCAAATCACTGTGAGTAGGAGTTCATTTAGTTATCATCATTTAACTCTTTCGTTGGAATTTTTCGGTAAACTGTGCATTTTTGCACTGATATCAGTGGTTATCAGGCGTTTTATCACTATTTGATGAAACTTGAATTTTATTTTATAAATTGCTTCTGTATGATTATACATGATCTAGAACAACTTCTGATCAGTGTAGAACAGTTCAATGATTTTATTTGGTGCAATGGAAACCAAAAATGCTTAATACAATTACTGGAATAGAAATACTACAGATGATTTCTTATATGTGAAGTAAATTACTCTTAGCAGTGCACTAAGATATTCAATTGAATGAATTCAATATGCATGTGTCAAATTGACTTGAATTTGGGATATTTATGAATTTTAAATCTGCCTGCATGCATGATATAAGGATAGGGTGTTGCCATGTGATAAGTGAATGAGGTAACTGAAACCCTAAGAATAGGGTGTGCAATGAATCAAGTATTTTGATATCAAAATTCTCAGTATGAGATGTGGTGATGCTTAACTGTTGAATTGTATGTTTCTTGTGCATTTAACTTTATATGCTTGTTCTCTCTGAGTTGATATCTACATATTGCAGGGCTTCTTATTTTCAATACATATCTCGTAAATTGCAGGTGATGAGATATGACATGCCCTAGAAAGGGATGTTACTGAGACATGATATATGTTGAATACATGAGTTATGATGTTTCTTATGATATGGTATGGCAGGCCGTGTGAGCCTTGTGAGCAATGTTAAATGAGTTATGATTTCTGTTTAAAATGTACCTATAATGTTAATGTTAGACTTAGGTGCCCTGAACACCGTAGAACCCCTTTGAGGGGTCTGCACCTTAGGGGTGAAACTCGTGTCCAACATCAACCGGTTGAGTAATTCTGGTGGCACGAGGACAGAAGGGTTATCCAACACCAACCGGTTGAGTAATTCTGGTGGTAACCCAGTGTTGAGTCCCTGCGCCTGTGTACTCAGGTTAGAGGATGAGTCTAGAGTACACTCTTTTGAGAGTACAATGAGGCCCTTGTGAGCCTGAGGCCCTTGAGCGCCTGAGAGTCATGTGCAGACCAGGATGAGAAGTCAGACTTAGCATTTCCCGGGTGTGTCGCTAAGTCTTGTACGGTGTGGTCGTAGTGCACTACGACTCTCTATGCAGAGTACACTGCATAGATCAGGGCATAAGCTAAAATATGATCATATAGGTTCACAGAGTTCCTTATAAATGAAAGAGTTAAGGAAGACTAGAGCACAGTCTTCTAGTAGTTTTTCTTTGGATGCAATATTTACATTCTTTGTTATTTCAATTATATTGTTTTAGAACTGCTCAGTGTAGTATTTCTTGTATATTAATCTGAATAATAAACTTGACGAGTTTTTTAGTGATAGTTAAATGAAAAACTATTCACTGAGCGAGCAGGCTCACTCCTCTACTCAAACATTTTCAGGTCAGCAACAGTTCCAGGAATCTGAAGGATCTTTCCATCCTAGTTTTTGGCAGTAGAAGGTATATGTAGTTAGTTTAGTTAGAGGTCTCTTAATCCTTTCCCCTCGGTCCTTGGGACATGGTGTGGGTGAGAGAGAGTATGTATGGCGAATGTGTAAAAGATGTAAATTAACTGTTATGTTTACTTTTTGTTAAACAATGTTACATGTTGTAAACTTTGTTTATGTTCTCTAGCCAGTTTAATTGAAATGCTTCCGCAATAGTTTATTATGTTTTAGTTTACAACAATAATCCGGATATCATTACGAGGTTTTAAAAAGAAAAAGTTCTCAGTCATTTGTTTATGTGATAATCCCTCCGTCGCGCCCTAATCTTGTGATTAGTGGTTAGTGTGAGATCGGGATGTGACAGTAAAGGTAACCAAGAGGAATACTTCCATATCAGTGCATCAATCACCACATTTACCTTCCCATGGCAATAATCAATTGTGCACATGTAGTATTTAATTAGGTCTATCCATTTATGTTGCCTTGAATTAAATTATTTTCTTGAAAAATGTAATTTAAGCTTTGTGTATGCCTATCAAGGATTTTCATTAAGATATTTCTATCACGTTTTTAATTACAAGACCATATAATCCAACTCTATTTCATGTGTAAGATACTTTTATTATGTTACTCAAACAACTTAGAAGCATCGAAAACTAATGTATCATCTTGCATCAGAAATTCGTCAAAGTCCGGATCTAGAAGAGTCATAGTATACCACACACCCTTTCCCACTATCAAAGAGAATAATAACAATGGGCGGTGTTGAATCATCTATCTACACATAAAGGAATTTTCTCACACTCTTCTTTCCATTTACATTACACTTGCTTCATATTCAATCGAGTCACCGATAACATACTAAAATTTGGCTATCCTGATGTTAGAAATTATAATTCCATGAATATGAGGGTAGTGTGCTCAGATCATTAGAATTGACCAAACATGATTATAGTTATGCCCTGATGTGCTTGTTTATATTCTAATGAACATATGATGGGCATATGATGAGTAGTTCACATGTTTGAACCATACTGAAAACTTAATGCACATAATATGAGTAACTCACATATTAACCCCAATTGGGGGTATACATGATCCGAACATTGCATGGACCAATAAACCCTAATGTCATGATGGGTGAGACATATGGAACCTAACCTAGACATCATACATGTTGATGAGGTGTATGTGATGTATAATGATCATTTTGACCAAAACCTTAAGTTGTAATCATCTAACCCTAACATATACATACTTGGTGACATTCATTGTGTATTAGTGACATTAGGTATCAAAATCAGATAACATACATTGATGCATATATATGATACATAATCACCTAATCATGACTTGACATGAAAATCATTTAATCGATATGTAGTATGTTTCTCCTTGTTCACTAATGCACATATAATGACATGAATATGGTTAATAAGTAATTTGATTTACATAAATATGCACAAATGGCTAATGTGGGTTAAATGTGCATATTTAGTAAAAAGGAGTGAATAAATATGAATAACTGATTCATATGGACAATAATATGACTAATAAGTATAACATGAGAATAAATAGATGTTTATTATAAGTGGAAGTGATTAGTGTGATATTATTTGGGTTAGTGTTGACATTAATGGGCTTAATAATAAATTCAATAAAATAACCTATTTCATGAAAGATAATATAAATATAACTTCATATGGTGATAATATGAGGATAATGAAGTCTAAATCCAGAATATGGAGGATAATGATAAAATATAATAGTAAACAATGAGATAATGGATTAAAACCCTAATGGTATCAAAACTCTTATGAGATGATCTCAAAATCCAAATCTAATCCTAGAAATAGATTCTTTGGGTCCTAAATAGTCTAGGTGCAAAGTTTCAGCTTGATTTATAATTGTCAGCCTAATTTAAGCAGAATAGATAATTTAGAATTATAATATGCTATGATTTATCTCATTTAAATTGGACTTTCTCTATCACATAGTTGATTTTCTTATTTTTCTTATTGTTCCAGTGTCACACGTTATGGTATAATAGGACTTTTATGAATCGTTGGATTTGGGATCTTGTAGTGGAGTCGCTTTCTTATTTCTTGAGTCCGGTGACACCAGGACTCTATAGTATGTATGGTTTGCATATCCTTTCCCTAATTGTTATCTATCTCTTATCCTCCTTACTTCTATGTATCATCCCTTACATAGATTCGATGATAGGCTTTTCATTTCCAATCGATTATGCTACTCATGCTTTCTTCCTCTGAGCCTGTCGTGATATTTAGAACCTTTCCATATCACTAGTCTTGGTCGTGTGCATCTCATTCCCTCTTTCTAGGTGAGCTTCACTTGGTGTCCATGGAGGAAGTAGTTGATGGCCACTCTAACCACCCTCTGACCCTTGTTTCCGATCAGTTGGCTTTAGAAAGTTATGAGGGAATGGTTCCCTTGATTTCTTTGAGATGTTTTGAACATGTTCATCTGATTGATCAAAGATTGAGAGACCTGGTTCTTGCACTGGATTGAACCAAGAGGAAGAATAAGACATGTTATATCTCCCTATAATGTACCTCGATTCATTTGATTCTTGTCACCATCACTATGGGCAGTTTACTCCTTTCACACCATTTATATTTGATATGGCGCATCGTTGACAAATTGATAATGTATTGATGTACCCCTACCATGCATCCAGATTTTGATGTGTGATGCAAGGGTATTTTGGTATCTACGTAACATATTTTATTTCATAAATTCAGTAAATGGTATTATCTTAGAAAATTCATAGAATTTAATATATAGGCCAAAAGAATAAACTAAAATATGTTTTGGAATAAGAAAAATAGGATTTACAACTTGGTAAAATTTTTGCGATCTATTTCTAATAAATGAAATATGATATTTTTAATGAGTTTTCCTAATTATCTTTAATTTTGTAAAATGCATATCTAATGTTTTTAAGTTAGAAAATAATAAATAAATATATTTTGAAATTTGAAAATTATAGTCTATCTGATTATGCAATTTGCATAACCTATGTCAGTAATGATAAAAAGGGTTGTTTTTAGGATTTTATTTATAGGAGCATAAACCCTAATTCATTTGAATATTTAATAGGTAGCTTTGGAACTAGAGTTGACCTTAACTTTGGATACATAATCTTGATGTATGTTGCTTCTCTTTATGAGTCATATTGGAAAATAATCTATTCTCTCTTTTTTATTTGATTGTGGCATATTGCTTTGTATTTCACTTGGTTGTATATATTTGATCTGGTTGGATCCAATCTCTGAATTTCATCTTATGACCTATTTGTAATGCAATTTGAATCTCTTTTCACTTATTCAATTTGTAACTCTTATTGAAATTTTGCATCTTATCGTTCCATTTAATGAATGAAATTCTAAATTGATCTATTTTATTATATTGTACTTATCTTTCCTCTCTATTTAATTGATATTTAATTTTTGAGACTATTATTATCTATTCGTGGTGGTACATTATGGGTTCTGACCCCATTGTACATTTTTTCTGATATATTATGGGTGCTCTCGCCTAAGCCCCAGGTGCTCTCACCCGATCTATATATTATTATATATGATTGTGGGTGCTCTCACCTTCTTTTTAAATTCACAATGTGTAAGTTTCTCAGATCTTCTTATAGATGGTCGTAGTCTAATATTTAAGCTGCATGCATAATTCTTATTATTCAATGATGTTCTCTAATTTGAGATTTTAAAGTAAGAATTTTATTATTGTACTTTTTATTTCTTCAAATAAACTCTTTGTCTTACTATATGAAGAGCCCTTTTGATATCCAATTTGATGCTTCAACCTCCCCATTCATTGGGGAACAATGTTATTTTACTTTTGATGTACTTTTTCCATATAAATTGTCCAATCTCTATTATAAGCACATACTAGCTTTTGTTTATAATCTTGCACCTTGTCTTCTCTTGTGTGGGGTGTTCTCAACCCCTTAGGTGGATAAGGTCCTGTCATTGGTGACCCTGAGTTGTAGTCTGAACAAGAGTAGCTCTTATTCTTAGAGATAGGTTAGAGTAGCCAAGTTAGCCTCTGCTGGTCCTATGTTGTAGTTGAATTTCCTTTAGTTTTTATATACACCCTACATGGTATTGAAACTATGATGGACATGAATATTGTAATAGTTAGATTTTTAATCTTATGTTGCTTCACTTTTGGTATTTGGTACTTTACATACTTGAATTATAATATATCATCCTTTATGAAAAATTATTCTCAAATGTGGGATTGGATGGTTTGAGTAAGTTGAGTGGCCCCCTCTCAGGTCCCATCTTACATCACTGTTATTGTAATATTATTTAATTTTCATATATATGAAAAACACTAGAGGGGGATGAATAGGGTTTTATGATAATTTTAACAATTATTTAAGCAAACAACCACAAAAAGATTGGAGAAGGAGACAAAGGCGTTTAGAGTGGTTCCACCCTTAGCAAAAACTAAGGAAGTCAGTCCACTACCCAATTGTTTCCAATTGGGATTTTGAAAGCAATTGTATTTTATTACCTCACAAGGATGTTACATAAGATACAACTACCTTCACAAACCCTTTGGACAGCCTTCACCCTGAAGTCATCTTGCCAACCTTAAAGCAGCCTTCACTTGAAGTAACTTCAAGCTCCCCCTTGAAGTAGCCTTCCTCCTTGAAGTATCTTCATGTTGAGACCTTCTAGAAGTAGTCCAAAGTCCGCTGAGCTACCTTCTCCACCTGAAGAAGCTCCAACAACCTCCTTTCCGCAGCCTCCAACCTAGGAGTAGCAAAGGAGAACAAAATACAATAGAAAGAACAAGATTGGAAGAAAGAAACAATGTTACTAATTGAGTGCATCGGTTTGATCCTATATCAAGCGTATTGATCTCCTATCCACTGTATATGAACATGTTAGTGTGGTGGCTAGGAGATACTAAGCTATAGGACACTAATGTAGAATAGATTGCAAGTGAAGCTCAGCTTGTTGCTCACAAGGAATGATTCTCAATTGTAATAGTATGCACAAGTGATGCTTTGGGTGTCCTATAGCTTGTCATATTTATAGGAGTGGTTTGCTAATTCTTGGGGACGTTCTAGACACCTTCTAGGATGTTCTTAGTGATCAACTAGTTGTTATGTGTCCACTAATTATATTGCAATGGCTATTTTTTTAATGCCGAAAAGTGCAGTCCGGAACTTCTCTCGGTCGAGAAGTTTGTCGACCGAGCTTGTCTCGGTCGAGCTCTTTGTCGACCGAATGGGAGGTTAAGGTCAATGTATTGTAACGTTCGATTCCAACTCCCAACTAATTTGCTAACTTAGTCTAGTGGCTAGTAGGGTTTATTCTCAGTCGAGAATACTGTCGACCGAGGGTGTCTCGGTTGAGGACTGAAAAAGTCCCTGTTTCAATGTGTTGAGCCATGTACTAAGTGTGTGTATCAATGTGTAATCGTGATACTATCATAGGGGATGACCTATCTAAGTATTTTGAGTGGATAGAGAAGATCTAAATACTTGATTTACATGATATCTAAGTACTTGTACATTATATACTTGTACACATTTTTACATTTGATTACAATCATGAAAATAAAGTAATTTTAGCAAATTGATCTTACAAGTCTTTTATATCTACCACATCATATGCGTGTCCCTGAAACACTTAAATAGCAAGTTAAAACCACAAGAAAGGAATGTTTGTCATCATTAAAATAAAGGGATTATAATAATGTCTAATTTAACCAACAATATATATAAAGAGACTATATTTTTATATAAGTAAACTTCTTACCTCAGTGGACATCTTAAGATTCTCTCATTGAAGTAAAAACTCCACCTTCTTGGGTATTACACAAAACCCCAACAAATACATAGGGCTTAGAATTTCCACCTCACATAACCGTAACTCATATATATTAAATTTGACATACAATATATGTCCTATCATTAAGTGTAATGCTAGATGTAAATGGGTCCCAAATTATCCTTAGTGTATATAATATCCTAAGTAATCAACTCTAAAGAAATAAATAAAATAATCAAGGAACCATTTTGATAATCTGATTTTCTCTCTCTAGTTGGATTCACCTCCTCACTCTCAACTCAAATTATTCAATTGTATGTCAATTATGTAGTTTGAAGGTGGTGTTACTACATTCGGTTACTTCTATGATCAATTTTTCAATAGGTGGCATTATATTGCTATTTGACCTAAGTTTCAGACTTTAATTAATCATCCCCTTGTAATGAAATTTTAACCTATTCAATATGTTTTCCTTGCTGCCAAATTTCTTTCACGTTATAGAGGATTCAAAAACTAATCCAAAGGCACAAAGATCACCTCTACCAGACCTACGTATCCCGAGTTATGACTATATGAAGATTTATTATCATTGATTTTATTTTTTTACCCCATGCTTGCTTGATGGGATGGCCCACTCGCGTCCCAGCTACTCTTTGAACTCCTAAATAGCAATCCCACACATTTAACCCTGGTAAATTGTAACTTGACAAGTCACAACTCAATCCATATGGTCCCTCCACCCACTGGCCAAGGATCAAAGGTTGATCCAATAGCTTGGGGGTTTCTCTTCCTCCCCCCATATGGTGTTGACACATTGGTGCTATGGTATCCTCACATATTCCCCTCTAGCACCACTAATCTCCTCTCATCTCACTTCTTTTTTCTAGACTAAACCCCCATTTCAACTCCTTTCTTCCCCCAATTTAGATTCCCTCTCTTCATTTGACCTATCATGAACCCTAGAACCATACTCCTTCATCCCTTCTTTACCCTTGGTCCAGGGTGTTGTCAGTGAACCCTCTTTTTTCGAAAAACAATATTTTCAACCCCTCACCTAGAATATGATAATATTCCATATTTTGCAAACTCTCTAATAAATGCATAAGTTACCCAAAAATGAACTTCAAATATATTATTTTGATTAGAAAAACCAATCCCTATCCATTAGAAAGGGTCTCACACTCTAGTTCTTAATTTTCCCTTGTTTTTCTTAAATATATTTTCTTACGATGCTTCTGATACAAAAATGTCTACTGTAATACTCAACTATGACTTCACTTGTTTATCATGGATTATATTAGTAACTTCCCTCCATTTAGGACATGTGTATTTCTTTGGATCATATTGTATGTACTCTAAATGATTTTATTGACCTAAAAAATGGCACTTTTATGTACATCCTTGATGTAACTTAATCAAGATCATATCATTGGCCCATTTTACTATCATATGGTTGTATAACTTCAAAACCAGAACTTTATGTTGTTTTGTAACATGATATACTAAGTTCGTATATCTCTTTCCATGATCTAGATCATATGACAAAAAAGACTTACCTTCATACAATTTCATACTCTAATATGTGATGTTAAGTATTTTTATCATTGAACCATGCATGCCTCCCACTATATTAAATGATTTTTTTGTTTGTTACAAGGTGTTACAAAGAAACAAAAAAGGGAAGAAAAAGAAGGGCTATGTTCATCACTATTTTCTATTTATATAGAATATCTTATCACCAAAATTGAGCTTCCAAATCTTAGTCAGGTAACTCCTCACATCCAAGATAATCCTATAGTTTCTCTCATTCCATAAATGATAAAAAAGGAAAGCTATAGTCAACTTTATTTTGCCTCTATAGTGAACCAAATTAGCAATAACAGACGACCATGATTTAAACTCCTCATAGAATAAAGACCAAACTTCTTTAGAGAAGATACATTCAAAGAAAAGATGATCCCTATTCTCCTCTTGATAGTAACACATAGTACATTTGGAAGCATAATTGAAGTCAAATTTCTTCGAAGTATTGATGTTTGAGAGTTTGTTCAAGAGGCATTTCCATAACATAAAAGAGCAGCGCCTAGGTAGACCCTCACACCATACCTAATTATCCCGATCAACATGGGGGTATTTCTTCCTACATAACTCCTAGCAGTCTTTGAGGCAAAGAGAGCTTTTATTACAGACAGAGATTATATCCCGTACCCCGGTTGGAATGGGGAGAGTATTGAAGATGTCCTGAATAACTTGAGCACCTCTAACATGAGGAAAAGTGAAACACCCATCAATCACATAGAGGTTAAGTTTACAATTAATACTTTTTTCCAAATCTGTAAACAAGTTGATTATCAACTGGATTTGACAATTTACAACCACCTAGGATCCATGAATCCTTCCATAAGAGGATCCTATCACCATTACCAACATGAAACAAAAGATGCTTAAGAATAACTCCCCTACTGGAAAGTATCTTTTTCTAAAGCCAAGAATAATTTGGCTTTGCATCCACTAACCTGATCAAGTCTTTCTTAAAATACTTTTTATGTAATCTCTTTATCCATAGGGAATTTTTGTCGCTTGCAACATCCCACAATTTTTTATTGAGGCCAATAGTTGACCACTCACAAATAGGCCTAATACCCAGACCACCCTCAAATTTGGTTTTACACATATCATTCCATGAGATTGTATGAAGACACTTTTTTCTATCCATATCATCCCAGATAAAATCTCTCATCATTCTTTCTAATTCATCAATGATCGACTTTGGTAATGGGAAAGTTGTAAACCAAAAGATGTGATAGGTTGAAAGGGTAGGAATTATTAATTCGATCCTCCCAACAAATGAAAGTAACTTGCCTTTCTAAGAATCCAGTTTATCCTTCAACTTATCAATGATAGTTAAACACATGGTTCTATATTAAGATGCCCAGTAAACATGGGGAGTCCAAGATATTTAATAGGCAAGGTTGAGACACCAATACTTAGAATAGAAGCAAGATGTCCATCTCCACATGATTTACTAAAGAAATATTCAATTTTATCATTGTTCAACTTCAAACCCGACACCACATAAAAATCTTCCAAGATTTTCTTAATTGACTCAACATTTCTCCAATCCACTTTAGTAAAGAATAGCATGTCATCAGCAAATACGATATGAGAAATCTCTAAGTTTAGTAGTAGATAAGTGATTTATGCATATGTTTCTAATTAGAGACCCAATCATTGAGGATAACCCATGCATAGAAGAAAAAAACATAAAGGGAGACAACAGATCTCCATTCTCACACAATTCCTAGCATGGATAGCACTAGAAGTGGAACGATTTATGATTTTTTGAAAATATGCAGAGTTGAAGCACTCACGCAACCACTTTATCCAGCATTCAAGGAACCCCATACTTTCCATGACAAATAGAATATAATCCCTCCTCACAAAGTCATATGACTTAAAAAGGTCAACTTTAATGCACATTTTCTCCTGGACCAAGGAATTAGGAAAAGAGTTGAGCAGTTCATTATCAAGAAGAATAGAATCTCTAATAGATCTACCTTGAATGAATGTCAAGTGGTTCAAATCAATCAACTTCCTGATGATGTTTTTTAACCCATTTGCCAAGGTTTTCAAACTAGCTTTGTACAAAATATTGAAAAGGGAAACAGGCCTAAAATCCTTCACACACATAGCACCTAACATCTTAGGTATGAGGGTAACAAAATTTTGGTTCCATTCCTTCAACAACTTGCCATTATCAAAGAAGTTCAAGATGGCTTTTGCCACATCATCGCTGATAATACGCCAACATTTCTTAAAACTAAACTATGTTAAACCCATATGGGCCAGGAGCCTTATTCTCATTTATTCTTAAAAATAGCTTCAACTTCCTCCATACTCACCATTTTCCTCAAAAAATCTTGGTTAGTTGTAGACAACTTTGGTAGAACCCAATATTTGTTCTCACAAAGACATTTGAAATCGAGTTGAGCAACTGTTGATAATAAGTCACAAAACTTTCATTAATGAATACTAGATCATAGGTAATAGAACCATTGATATTTAATATATGAATATTGTTCCTAGTCCTTCTCATTTTTAAAGAAGCATAGAAGAATGTTGAGTTCCTATCACCCTCCTTTAGCCACTAAATCCTGAATTTTTACTTTAGAAAAGTTTCTTCTTCTTCCAAGGTTCAAATGGCTTCTTTTTAGCATCAACAAGCTTCATCTAAAGACCAAAATCAATAGGCAAAGAATCCACAAGCCTTTGTTTCTCTATGGCATCTACCTCACACTCACAAGCTCTGGATTAGAAGTTTCCCACTACATACATGTTCCATCTAATTAAACCATATCTAAGATCATTTAATTTCATATATAGTCTATACACATGTGCTCCATTATACTACTGACTCATGCAGTTGTCCTTGACTACCTTCAAGATTCCTTGTTGATTAACCCAAGAATTTATAAACCTAAAAGGAGTATTCATGTGCTTCACATTACTAAGATGTAGAATAATGATACAATGATCTCCAGCAAACTTACTAACAAACTCACCCCAAGAATTTTGGAAAATTAAGCAGATCAATATTAGAGAGGATACAATCAATTTTAGAAAAAGTATTGTTCCTTTTCTTACTCCTATTTTCCATGTAAACCTAGGGCCTTTAGTAGATATTTCACTAAGGCCAGTAACAAACAAAACTTTGTTGAAATCATTCATAATTTTTGCAGAAGGTGGATGCTTCCCAATTTTCTCATTACTAAATCTAACTGCATTAAAATCACCAAGGACAACCCACAACCCACTAACTAAGCTTTTAATTGAGTTAAGATTTTCCCAGAGTCTCACTCTCTCAACATCATTGTTTGCCCCATAGACAGCAGTGATAAAGAACTTATAGTCACCCTTACTGATGGAACAATGAAGAACTTGATCATAGTCAAATACTTTAGAGACATATATAGCTTCATCCTTCTAAAGCAAGACATTTGCCTCTGACGATTTTTCTACGGCATGTGGTGCATTTCAGCTTCCTTTCACTTTAGGATTCCAAAATGATGAAAATACTTGCCTTGATCCTAAATAACTCTTCTCGAATGAATGAAAGTTTATTATGGGTGTCTCTCATGTTCATAGTAGCAATAGACAGAGCACTATCCATTGGGAGGTCTTTTAGAACCTAACCCACCCCTAGGTATGATGTATCTCCATCTTCAATATTTTCCAACAAAGAAATTTTTATATTGAAATTTGTATGTGTCTACTGTGCCAACACTCTTTATCTGGACTCTTGGGGGGGATTTGGACTTCTTGCCCTGAACCTCCATTGCACCTGATCGGGAGTAGATAGATTGGAACTACCACCTCCTTTGTCTACAATTTGAAGTTGTTGTTGATCGAGAATCCTCTTGGCCATACTATCAGAATCCATAGATATAGGAATAACAACAACTGCTTTAACCACTCCTGAGATCACCTCATTAGAGGAAGTGGTAGTATCAGTAGCTACATCAATAAAAACATTTGTATCTTCTAGTTGCACAAATGGATCCTTAATTTTGGGGACCCAAACCTTCCTTCTCTTGACTTTTGAAACATTGTTTCTACTTTCATAGCATAATTACAACTTGTGACCAAAATATCCATAGTGAATGCATCAAATGGGTTCCCATTTATATTCAAAAGTGGTCGTATCAATTTCTCCATCCTAACTTTGAATCTGAAGTTCAATAGGGAATTTGAAGTCAGTCAGAATAAGAATATGGAGTCTAGCATACTTCAACCTAAGAAACTCTACAGTAAGTCTATCAGGACATATAGGCTTCCACAGGAAAGACCCTATGTGATTGAACATCTCACTATCCCAGAGATCCAGTAGGAGATCAAATATTTTGATCCACACAGGGATCTCTACCAGTTTCAATTTCTCCAGCAGTTCACCACTCTCCCATTTATCCAAGATTATAGGTTTTCTAGCTATGAACCATGGTCCATCATCTAAAGCAATAGACCTATCTATCCACCTTATAAATCAATAGACCTATCTTATTCATTTGAGAATAGAACTAGAAAGAATCCTTTTCTTCTATATCTATTCAATTGAGTCTTTGACATTCCATATCTTTGCTAGATGAGTTTAAAATGTCAGTTAGTGAGGCTTCAAACCAACAATGTATCCATCTACTGCCCTACTCCATCTAGAAAAATTCCTCTCCATGATACTCTTTGGGTACATAATCTTCATGTCAACCCCTTCTATGTTAGTCTTATACAATGCAACAAAACTTACATGACTCTCGATCAATTTAAACTTAAACATATCAGACAAGAGCTTCATATCTTTAGATTTTAAGATAGAGGATGAAACACTTGCCTGGACCCGAGCCTGAGGGACTCCCTTCTTCCCTGCACCATAATCTAGAGTTTCAATACAGACCAATAGCCACATGATATCCATTCTCTAAGTCAACATTTTCTCAATCATTTTCACCATCCGTGTCGCCAGTCGTACCACCACTCTCCTTAGAGATTGCCTTAGATCCATTGTTCATAGCCTTTGAGTATTTATATGTTTTGATCTTTAAATACTTATGCAAAAGTGATCCTAAATGTTCAAACCCATAATATGACCTTAAAATCAGTCCCTACATTGCTACACTAAATTCCATGTAATACACTTGTGTACTCCTTTTGAATTCATGTGACATATATGTGACAACTAATGTGATGTAAATGCATAGTTTGCTTACTAACTCTAATTTTGAAAGTATCATGCTCTAGTGTTAATGTGTCATTTTAATACTTGTAATTATTATTCATCATACTATAGATCTAGATCCTAACTTGATCTAATTGATACACCTTTATGATCTTATAACTTGGGAATGTGATAATATTGCATGAGCTTGACCTAATATGACTAGTTATGATCTTGTTTAAGCCTTAATGATAATCAAAATCTCATACTTCACTTACTTATAAATTAGAGGTTATCTTTATCTTTGTACCATTCATAATGTGAATGGTTCACCTTGAAATACGACATGATGTTGATACTTGGACTATGTTGAATTAATGAATGCATCTTTGAAACTTTAATTGAACTAATTGAAACTAGGCCTAGGGGAACATCCACATGACACATATGATGTTTATATTATCAAGACCCTATTGATATAAGACCCCATACATGTATTTTCATATAATAGATCCCCTTGGGTTGAACCTTTTCTTGGAATATTGCTCAAGAATCAGTATCTTGCTCACTATCTTAAGGTACACTTAATCTCTTGACACTACTATGATAAAGTCTTGTTTGTATGTATGATTGTATGAATGTTTGGCTAGTTAGTTAACTAATTGAGATATTGTTCCTATGAATACTACTTTCATGTTTTATTACACTATGTTGATAAACCTTGAACATAATGTAGAAAAATCCATTACATAACATTGTCTACATAACTGAATTCTCAATGTAAGGGCACAAATCATGTTGAAACAAGGCTAGCTCCTTGACTTTGGTCTTGAGGTCGCTTACATAGAAATAGGGTGACATTTGGGGGTTTGATCCTTATATGACCCTCACAGGCCCTTCCTTCGGAAGTTGGTCAAGGCCTAATGTTGATATAATTGAAAAAAATAATTTAAAATATGCTTTGTATAAAGAATGTCATTAAGTTCCCTTGTCTTGTTTCCTTCTTGCTTATTTAATGTTTCTAACCAAGTAACTTATAAAATTCTCTTCAATTGTTCTTACTTGTCTTTTAATAGATTACATAATGTTTTAGCATGCATCAATACATTTCATTTATCAAAATTTATATGACAAATGAAGATTTGTTGTAACTATTCTATGAAATGAATTACCAATGGGTTATCTTGACATAAAAATGGATATATGCCTCTTTTCTCCTTGATATATCTTGTTATCTATTTAGTTTTGTTGTTGCCTTCTTATAGGTATTTCTTGTGTGAAACTATATGCCATTCAACGGACGGCTGCCGAAACCCTAATGCCACTCACTCAATAGTCAGTGGGAGTAGGGTGAGGGTAATAAGTAGTTTTGTGACAACTAGTCACCCACTTGATCATATATATGATGGTTGTTGTGTTAGTTATTCAAATGACATAACAAAGAATTCATAGTGATCATATTGATTCATGAATATGGTCATAGGGACATGATTGGTCTTTACCTTATGTTGGTGGTATTGCAATAAAAATCAATCTCCAAGAATATAGTTTCTTTCCTCAATTGATTGAAAAGGCCGTAAAGCACAGACAAGGGATACTTATTATTTGGTGGTGACTTTTTTATTTGTAAATTATTAATATAAAACCCTAAAGTTATGTTTTCTAGCAAATAAAATTAGATATCTTGATGATGACATACTCAGTTTTGTGAATTCAATTTTAAGAAATTCCTTCTATTGATTCTTTATCTCTTAGCTCATATGGATCCATATGGTATAGGATGAGTACTAAGAGTTGAATGAAAATTTAAATCATTATCTCTTATTGGAATCAAACTATGTAACTCATAAAAACAACATAATATTTTACACTTTCCCTACATAAATATATGATAACTTTAAATATCCAACCTTGTTATCAATCACATCTACTAGAAAACATGGACATCCTTTCCTTATAATATTTTTTAAAATATTTTTGAAATAAATAAAGTAGGGAGACACTTCGTATCACCCTAGAATTCCCTATGAAATATCTTCAACACAGATTGTTGCCTCCTTGTACAATGATCTAGCTTAACATGGTAGTACTAGATTAGAGACTGTCTTCCAGTGGATTCAACATGTATACATAGACAATTTCCTGTTTCCTACCTCGACCTCATCCTATTTTTGTGGATGTTGTATCTCCATTAATGCTAGAGAATGACTTTGATGCATATCCTCTATAGAGCCATGTTGAAACACTGTTCAAATTTATAGTTTTGTTTGTTGAACTTGAATCCTCTATGAACACTCTATACTCTAATGTTCCGTGTGGCCACACAAAAAAACTATTTTTGAAGCATGGTTCCAAAAGGAAATAATGTGTTTCTACATAATGAAAACTCTATCACTATGTGCCCATTACAAATGGTGAGCTAGTTATGATTGTTTTGTGTGATGCAAACCATCTATTGTATACACTAACTACCACTTCCTCTATTGTAATGTACATGTGATAGTGCACTCACCATTGTTGATTGCCTCCTTACTAGGTGTTTTGATGGTATGTGAAAGTGGAGTCTGTGGGGGGGATGAATACACTTCCTTAGACTTTTTTGTGTGAAAAAACTCAACAAAAACATACAATAATAGCAAGTGAAGTATAATAATGTGCAAGGAGGTGGAAGAATGCAGCAAAAAATAACAAATATGAGAATAACATGGTTCCAAAATCCCAAGAAACCTTACTCCTTTTCCTATTGTATTTTCAACCACTAGGATTAGGTATTCAATATTTATTAATACTTTTTGTATTATAGTGCAAAACTATAAACAAACAACAATAAAATAAAGATCAAACGAATATTTTTTCTCTTTTTTTCATGACTGATGGGAGAATCACGTTTGATTTCCTATGATAGGCCTATAAGAAATCATCTTATATCCCCTGGTTGTGGCTGGAGGGAGATCACCACCTATACAATTTTGACTATCAATGGATGTCACCTTTTTTTTTGGATGTGGTTAACAGGCTAAACCACTGTAGCTCAAGAATGTCTTCCTCACCTTTTAGTAGGTTGTCACTTCTTTACCTTGAAGCAAATATAGAATTCTCACAAAAAATAATGTATATATTGGAATTAGGAAATACAATTTAATAAAGAGGGATTTTTTAGATATTCTCGACCAATGGAAATATTTGGGATTGGGATAAGCTACACATGAGCACTAGGCCATTATAGAAGCACAATTACTAGAAGGAATTTTCTTGAGATAACTATATGGCTCCCGTTTGTGTAAAATGGTTCTATATGGTCCTTATTTATAGTAATAGGTTAGGGTATGACCAAAGGAGTGACTTGGAGCATCAAGGAGTGATAGAGATCAATCGAGATGTTGGGGTTAGTAAAAAATGAAGTGGAATGCCTAATTGTGTAATATATACACTATCTAGGTCAAACTTATGCTTAGATGGGATAGACTTTGATCAAATTTTCAATTTAAATAAAGGTATATGAATGTGTAAAATAGTTGCACAATGGCTATGCATTAAGCAAATAACTTCATTGACTATCCATTGGTTGAAATGATAGTTCGGCATAGATGTTGTCTAGTCAGACTATAAACTTGACCAAGAGTTATCCTAAGTTCTAATAGATGTATGATCATCTCCCAGTTGTACTATAAGTTTAGTTAACCTTCATCTCAACTAAATTAAGAATTTGATATAAAAAATCCCCATAACAAAAAAGTCACATAAAAATTATTTTTGACTATACACAAATCCACATAAAACTTATTGTTCCTGAAGGGTCCCTATAGTCACAACTAAAGGTAAAATGGGTTGAGACATCATCAACAATGTCCTTTCATGAGATGAAAAAATAAGTTGTCATTTTACATAAGTTATAATACATATGAAATAAAAATAGCTAACTTTGTAATTCCATCAAATGTGAGTCCACTTATGTGTTATTGTGAATCATGTGATCCTAGGCACTAAATACAATTGTTAGAAACAACAATTTGAGTAATTATGATATTCATTAAAACATGTTTTATAATATTAAATTAGGCCAACCATCTCCCCCTTTTTTATGATGACAAATATTTCCATAATTAAACAATATACGATAATTTTTTTGTAATTGTGTTCAATGTGAATGACATGTCCTTGTGATATCAAATATTCAGAATATGGACAATCAATATGAATGTTTTAAATTATATAAAATTTATATAACCTCAAAATTCATTTTTTTATCATATAATTTTCTTTCTTTGTTTGTAGGGTTTTAGACAAAACAAACTTTAACTTGAGGCCTCCTTGATGTAAGCTCCCTTTGATAAAATAAATAGTTCATCAAGTACATGAAGTGAAACAAAGAACTAAACTTAAGTGATGAATCACAAAACTTATCATTTAGAAGGTGGAATTTCAAGCTTGATACATTGGCCAAGGAAAGTAAGATACAATGAAACAAGTTTGGCTAAAATAAGCTATACATACCAATAACTTCTTATTTATCTAGTCACATTATGACATGGTATGAAATCAAGATGTGATACACAAAGAAGTGATATCAATAATATCCAGATCATTAGAACAAAAGGGTAGCTGACATAAAGAAAACTTGGCAAAGATCATAGATACCAAAATAGCATTTTCACATAGTACGATTTGTAACTGTCACTATATAAGATACAAAAAACATAAGAAATATTAGATAGAAAAAAAAATTTATGCTGAAAAATTATCATTACCAAATATTAATCATAATATTCTAGTGCATTTTGTCATAAATAATAGTCAATGTATGATCACTGACTAATAGAATAAACTTTCATGATATGAGATTCATGTCATTTGACATTTTACATATGCCAAAAAATATATAGCACTAGATGCAAGCATGAGAAAATGAAAATCGTACATATGAAAAAAATGGATAATCATTTTATAAAATCAACGATAACTGAATTTGAAGCTATAGTCAAATGAAGAAGTTCAAAATAATGCATTTTGCTGCAATAATTTGGTTATTAGATGAAAAGAATAAAGCTCGATTTAGATTGATAATAATATTCTCTTAAGATAGGGGTTGTGGATAGCCTAGCGGTGCGGCACGACAACCCCCAATGAAGGGACCAGAGTTTGACTCTAGGCACCCTCCGTGGTGCAATAATGGTTGGCATTTGATTCGACGTGTCATGGTATCCCCCCATGACACGGATGGTCTCGGGGTTTACTCTTGGATGGATCGGGTCAAATAGTGTCCTTGCATGGGAGGGGGGTCCTCCTTACCAAAAAAAATAGTCACATCTACAACAATAAAGTACCAAACAATATAAAGTATATGTATAATCACAAAGATATAAAATATGAAATGGATTTTGGGCCATAGTAAGATCAAATAAATTAATTTTTCTTTTAAATATCGGTGCAAAATTTTAGCCAAAATGATAATCACTTGTGGGCATATTTTAGGATACTATTAAGCATTTTATGTACAAATCGTACCGATGTAACTTTGAAATCATCACGATTAAGAATACCAAATGAAGGTATATTATAAAAATGCAAGAATAGTGTGATAAGTAAGAGATAATGAATATAAAATGTGTTAACAATGAGATGCCAAACATCATGAATAAAAAATTGTAATAAAAATTCTTCTTGTACCAAAAGGTATATGTTTCATCAATAAAATTAGTGGCAAAACTAATGAAGATAATCAAATTGTAAGTTTACATGATTAATTGACTTCAAATCGTAAGGACAAGTCATTTCTCAAACATATATAGAAATGACTATACTCTTGATACCATATGTAGATAGATCTCTAAATGTTTATTTATGCTTAGAAAGAATAGATGTCCCTAGGTCACAAAGCATTTTATATAATGTCTATGATTGTATGTTTATTATTAGTAAGAATTATGTTGGACTTTTACTTGGCCTAATTTTTTATAAATACAAAATGCTTATTTTTAATATATTAGGTAATATAAGTAAATATCTGTTTACAAAATAATGGCTTGAAATTAACTGGTTGATGAATATCATTTCACTGATCCTTAAATTAAGGGTGCTCATTTTAAAACTTCATTTAATTGTTACCATAAGGAAGTGTATTGAAAATCTTCATACTGCAAATAGTAGATTTATATGTGTGCCTATATTCTTCTTCCTATCTAAAATATTGTTATCCCTTTTGACATGAATGATTCTATGAGGAAACACATAATATAAATATATTTTGATCAAGCATTACATTTAAAATATACTCATCAAAATGTCTCAATAGAGAATAAGGTGATAATTTTTATTATTTTAATTTAGATTTTGATGTTATGAGTCTATCTCAAAAACATGTAATAAACTTCAAATCATCAAATACACATGTAATAGAATCTCATGATGATTTTACCTAAACAACATTACAAGGAATTGATAAATATTGAATGACGGGATAAATCATGAATCTCAATATATAGAGAATTTATTTCATATAGGTATGAGAATACAAAACTGGATCAAAATAACAAGCAATGTGACAACCCATCACACAAAGAGAGATTACTTAAAACCTAAACATGATCCACCACTAATAAAACACATCACTAAAAAGAGGGTTATTTTTAATTGATTAAATTTTCACAAACTTACTCAACAACATTTGTATGAAAGCCCAACATCTCAAATTATTTCATAAATCATACCAAAAATCTCTTACAAAGGTACTATGTCTTCAACCACAACATATACACAAGAGATAGCATCCACATGTACAACATCAAAATACTAAGAAAGCTCAAGTCGATAAAACACTATATTCAAAACATTCCCGCCCTGACTTGAGAGTACAAGGACGACTCTAGGATGTACTAGAAATCTAAATAACTATTCATCTATGATCTATCACATAAGATCCTTCTCGTCACCACAGGTCTGCTACTACTATTGAATATCACTTAAAAATATTGTGATGACTCACGGGTGATACCCATGTCCCAATAAGAAATATAACTCGCCACAACGCTTATTGATTACAACAGGCTATGCTATTAAACATGTTAAGTAGATTAAATAGATTAAACACTTAGACAGATAAATCAACATAAAAAAATATTAATCATAATGGCTTGGTAAGAGTACTTCTACTCAGAGTCTTAGAATCTAGCATTATTCTCAGTCACTAGATGTATCTATTACTATGAGCATGTAGGTAACAATATGAGCATATTTGAATAATAGGAGTAGGTCTAACAATATAGCATGACTACAGTCGTAAGCATATCTAACAGTAATCACATCTAACAACATAGGCATATCCAATAGGATAATCAAAGCTAACAACAAAAGCATATATAATAGTGTAAGGCATGTCTAATAGCATAGCACTTTTGACAACATAAGAATCTCTAATAGTATAAGTGTTGGAGTTTTAAAAGAAAACGTCAACTCACTTATCACTCGCAAGTGTACGGGGTCAATTGTATTCGAGTGTAGAACTCAAGGAGCTAGGTTAGCTAGGTGCAAAATCTTTAACTTTCATTAGTCTAAATCAAATTACAAAATTTGAGTTGATTATAGGTAGCTAAAAGACAATAACAAAAAAAGGAGCTTAAGTTAAAGTTTAAATTCAAAATTTAGAAAATACCAGATATAGATTTCTCAACCACACCATTACATCATGCATTACTCGAAATTAAAAACATGCAGTCAATTTGCAAGGAGATTTTCATCATCATGCACGTCACGGTGGCATGTAATGGTTCTCTTCATCGCATAACACTTCTGTTTATATTCTAGATTTGAACACAATCTAAAACCCTCAAAATGCTCCATTCATTCCCATGTTCAAGAGCATATTTCCATGAATCCTACTCCCTACTTCCTCATACATCGTCCCGAATAACACAAGGAAGCATAAGACATGTATAAAAGTTGTCCAACCAAGTATACAAGCAACAAATCACTATAGGCAACCATGGAGAAGCAAATTAACTAACATTCAATATATATTTCGAGTTCTCATGAGTAATGGCGTGGTATCTACTCTTTGATACCCAAGAAAAGGTTCTACTCATCCATAATGGAGATGCACAAACACATTGTAGAATTTTCAGAGTTTTGCATAGCTAAAGAGAAGAAAAAACAACGGAACACAAAGGTGAAGTGAAAAGAGGTAGAACTCCAGCTAGAGGATGAAATTCCACCCTTGGAGCGACTTCAACTTGACCAATCTTCCCTTCTGAGAGGCTTGAATGACAAGAAAAGTTGTGTTGTACCTTTTGAAGAAGGGATGATGAAGAATGAAGGTTCTTTCACAAGAAACCTCTTCTTCCTCTCTAAAATCTCCCTCATCTTGCTCTGCAACTTCTCTTGCTTGGAATATGTCTAAAATGACAAGTGACAACCATCCAAAAGGTTGAACTTATGTTTTAAAATGAGGGATGGTTGCTGCTAATGTCTGTAGAAACTCATAAAGACATGTTGTGTCTTTGAGGAGACATGTCGTGTCTCATCATGTAACTTGTTGAATAACTGCTACTGTGCGAGAAGTGCATGACATGTCCCCTTAGAGACATGTGTAGCTTCTACTAGTGTCACACTGGGGATAAGACACATGACAAGTTTGATTACATACACACTCGTGTGTTTTGGTAGCAACTTGGAGTCAGTCTTTAAATTGTGAGGACACACCGTGTCTTAATAAAGACATGTCATGTCATCTGCTATACAAATTCAAGAATTGAGGCCACTGAAAACTTACACCCATGTGTTTTTAACAACACACGATGTGTACTTTGTTTTGTGAGCCTTGCTAAAAAATTACACGTTGTGTCTTAAATAAGACACATCGTGTTCAATGTTGTTTCTTCAAAAATGAACTCTAAATCAACTGCAAATTGAGGGGAGGTCCCATTGAAGTCAGATTTGGATTGGGCTATCTGCAATTTGGAATTTTCAACATGTGCCTATGATCAACATCAAGTAACAAATAAAATAACCAAAAATGGCAAGTTAAGTATGATTAGAGGCTAAATGGAAGGTAGAAATGAACTGGATTTGTATACGGGTGTGTGCAAAAAGTAGACATAAAATGCACACATCAATAAGCACCTCTTATAAGGTTCTCTAACAATATAAGCATTTCTAATAATATAAGAATTTCTAACTAGTATAACATGTAAGCATACCTACTTCATAAGTAGATCTAACAACATAAGCATAACTATTGGCATGAGCATAATTAGCAGTATGGGCATAGCTAACTACATAGGCATGACTAACATCATAAGTAATTCTAATAACATAAACATAGACAACAGTATAAGCATGTTTACAACATAATCATGTTTACATCATAAGCATATATGTCTTTCTTAATGCACTGTACATTATGTATCTGTGATAAGAGAAATAAGTGTTATCATCCAATGTGAAGCATTGTATATAATCCTAATTAGTTTTGCTACACAGTTGATTACATATTTTATTAATGCCCTAAGGATTTGAGTCGTACCATCCAAATCCAATTGACCATTGTGAAGTCAAAATTAGTTCCATACAAGGTCAATGGAAGAGTTGGAATCCACAACCTCTCCAACACCTCGTGGTCAGTACATGAGAACACCGCAGTGACATAAGATATGAGTCATCTATAAATAATGACATATAGTCAAGCTAAAAACACCTAGTCCACCTAGGTATATGTCATGATGTTAGAAGGATCGGCTCACACATGGTCGTCCTAAACTGTAGGAAATACAAATGAATAGGCTCATGCATGGCCATTCTGCAATTTTTCTACTCTCATCACATATCACATATATCACAAATCTTAGGGCATGATCTGAGGCTCACACATGGCCACAGTCATCCTCAACTTCTTGATATTAGGGTACCAAGTTGTCACGGAATACTCAACAGTTGCGCTCTGAGTTTCCCATAGTAGTTACTCATTTCACCATCCAAAAATAAAACTGAAATTGGAATGGATGTATGGCCATGGAAACTACATGATTAAGGTTTCACTTGATTAGTTAAATGGATTGAGTGAATTAAGTCTGAATCAAACAAGTGAACATGCAAATCCTAGTTCATTTCTTGCAAGAATTTGATATGTAACAACTCTAGTAAATATAAAATGTATAGGACATATTCCTTATTACAACACCACATGATACTATTTCATTACCATTCATGATTTTACTCGTCATCACACCAACACAGGATATAAAATCCTTATCACATTATCCCAGGGTACCAACCCTTATCACATCATGAAAAGGATCACACCTTCATTAGGGTTCAATCATGCCCAAAGATCACTAAGACCATCACATTATCTCCTGTAAGAAAATCATTACCTTTCCATGCCTCATCAAGGCTCAACTACCATCACATGCATGTAATATATAACATCTGGCTTAACATTGCACATTACAACAAATTAGAGTTACAATAGTGTTGAGAGAGAAAGTTCTCCATCATTACATTAAATGCACAAGGAAACTAAGCAACATCTTTGTGTTCTTGAATTAGTATTAAGGTTCAACAATTTACCAATTTAGGGTTTCCAAAATAGTAACTGTATGTAATCCCTATTTCTTATTATTTCTAACAAATCTTACAAATAAGGGCATCCCTTTATTATCACAATATGCAAGGGAGCTAGGTATAATTATCCACCACCATTTAATTATACTAGGATTGGAGTTAACAACACAAGTTAGCTTAACATTGTGAATCAATGATTTACAACATTCTTAGGTTTATATTCATTTTAGGGCAAGGGTAAGATTAACAACTCATGGGATCAAAGCCATTAATCCTAACCCATCAAATCCCCCAACATCAGGTGCAATAAATGCAACCTATAGAATCATAGACCACACGTCAAACCATTGGATTCAAGTCAATTAAAACCATTGCATCATGTGTATGAATCACCACATTTGAACCACGATTGTATAAAACATAACCATCAGATTTAGAGCATCAAACCCAAATCTTTCAAGTAAAAATCCTCACCCAAGACCTTCACATGTTAGATAGGTAAAACTATCTAATGCAAAACATGTAAAACCTTGAGACATTAATATAGGAAAACCATCGATCTATGACTTAGAAAAACCATGTATCACCATTAGGTGTAGGTCCTAAACTCTGCATTGGTTTCATGAGCAAGGAAACCCCTCAGGTTAGATATTAGTGAAACCATCATTTATCTTAGCCAAGCAAACCGTCGATTGAGAAACTAAGTGAAACCATCGATCTAATACTAAAGAGAAAATAGTTCATGGCCTCTTAGGATGACATTGAGTTGTGAACCTCAAGAGTACCATTGATCTAACACTTGGAGAAATCAGTAAATCAACAATTAGAAAAGCCATCAATTGTGAATCTAGTGAGACCATCAAAATAGCCATTGAGAGAGAATAAAAAACATTAGTTTCGAGAGGAAACAAATCCATCATTTTAAAGCACAAAAGAAGATCCAAAACAGCAACTAAGTAACCTTCATAGGTTGGTACAAGAAGCCCAACCATTGAGTTATGGAAACAAGAGAAAATCAGCTCAAAGCATTTAGAGAAAAGCCATCATATGATAAAGAAACAAGACCATTGACTTAAACCACTTGGGATAGCATCATGAGATTTGTTTCTCAAACATAAGAGAGTAAAAAATAGAAGACAAACCCAAACCATTAATTGGCATAAAATGGTTGAACCATACAACATCAAAACCAACTTTCAAATTGCAACACAAGGAGGAAAAATATGCTCAAAACTCTAAGAAAACCAATGTTCATGGGGCTTAAGATAACCATTGATTATTAGTGATGAAGACCATATAACCATCATTTATTGAGTTCACTAAAGTCGTCAAAATAGTAACTAAAGTACCAAAATCGTTCCTCCCTATAGGAAAACCCATCGGATACCCAACAAGTAGAAAAACATTTTCAGGGCTCAAAATAAGTCATAGCTAGTTTAGACCATTCAAACACCATAGATTATTATGATTAAGGAAGCCATCAACCAAACAGATGTAAGAATATTACGACCTTGGGTTCTTAGGCATCTAATAATGTCATCAAAACAGTAGAAAATCACCACCATAGTTCTACAAAAAAGACCTGTCATCGGATCATGAAGCAAGGTAAAAATCAGCTCAATTAGGTCAAGGACAACCATCAATTCCCAGCATAACAAGTCCATCAATTCATGGAAAAACAAGGTATGAAGATCATCTCCCAACACAGAGAACGTGAAAAAGATTAAGGAGAGCAATCAGAGAGTTATCTACTCCAAAATTATTACATATATACACAACTTCACTAAGGATTTGAAATTGCTACTCATTACTAGGTTCTAGAGCAAGATTTAGCATGGCAAGTTAAATGGTAAGCAATAAACGCAGAGCAATTTATATAACTTGCCTCTAGAATGAAGTTGCAGCTCCAAAGAGGAAGAAATTGGAGGAAAAAGGAAGAAAATCCTAGCTTTGAGCTTCTGCATTTGTCCAAACTAGTTTCATCTCCAAGAATGAGAAACCCTAGATCAAAGGAGCAAGAAGAAGAGTGTCTTTCATGTTTCTACCACAAACTCAACCATGGGGACCAGGGATCCATCCAAAAATAAGAGAAACTAGGGTAGGATCAACAAGGAAACGAGCATAATAGATAAGAGATTACTTGCTTGAGTCAAGAACAGCTAAGGAATCTTTGAAATCTTGAAAGAAGACTAAATCTGAATCCCATGATTATATGCAAGTAAATTGCCCCAAGATCCTCCTATATTGAGCTTATTTTTCTTCCTCAAGAGAGAGGGACGAGCTCCAGAAGAAGTGGAAGAAGAGAGGGCGTGCTAGGAGTGTAAGAAATCATTTTGCAAGCAAGGAGGGAAGTATAAAAGCTAAAAGGGAGAGAGAAGGAAGAGGTGCCAATTGTCTATGGTCAAGACCATCACTTACATGCAGACTAGTAGCCTATAGATAGTGGGAATAAAAAGGTCCACAAAAAATTGGCTCCCAAAACAGTTTTTGGCTCCACTCACAAAAAATCCGATCCAAATATTTCATACAAGATAGCCCATCTATGAGAGGAACATCCTAAGTAGATGCCATGCACAATACCAAGGTGCAACTAGGTGCTCAATGGTACAACTAACTCCAGAATAATATAAAAACATGTGAGGCACAAGAAGAACTTGAAAAAATGCAAGAAAAACATCAGATGTGGGTAAATTGCATAAAAGTCCAAAACATGCAAAAAATTGCATAACTTGCTCAAACAGTGTCCAAACTGGACCAAACTTAAAACATAGCTTAATTAACTGATATCAAACCATAAGATAAAGTTTAATTAATAATACTAAACATATAATTAGGAAAATTAAGCATCATTAGGGTTTAGGCTAGGTAAGGGGCCTTACAATCATAAACCCCTTGCAGGGATTTTGCCCCCGAAATTTGAAACAAACAAGGATGGTTACTTCCCATGTGTCTCTTCTTCTAACTATCCTAAGGTTCTTGAATCTCATGGTGTATGTCACAACATATCCACTAAAGTTATAACCTTCCTTCTCAACCCATGGGTTATGGGCCCACCACACTTCCATTGCGCCACTCTGATCTGATATCCCACATCATGATGTCACCTATCTATACACATTGTCTCACTATCGTTAGCTATATTATCATAGAATCATTCTTCTTCTTCTCAAGAAGTCACTGGAGAACCTCAATATTTGACTCTCTCTAGGGGAAATAAACATCAAGAACTCATTTGGATATCTCCAACTCATGTACCATTGATACACCCTTAATACTAGAACTCATAACCTTGGTATCCACTACATGTGTCAAGAAAACCTCACATCCTTGCCTTATCATCTTCTCTACCATCACGACCGACATCCAACATGTTATAAGGATCTTCCTAACTTCTTGAAAAACTCAAAAGGTGTCTCTATCACAAACATTACAATCCTAGAACTGTAGTCCAAAACAGCCACATGATAAACCGTGATATTCATCCCTTGCCATTACATCAAATCTCGTCACACCAAGTGGCATAAGATTCACTTGAATGCAACATCATGAGAAAGTAATATCATGATGGGAAGGGTATACCTCTCACAACACAGTGATACCATCCCAAGGGTTTCTAACAAAGGGTGTTATCGGTCCAACCATTTAGCAAACATGTTACAACTTTTTATGTTTTATTCACTTTTTCACTTGGATTCCTTGCCAACTGCATAGGAATTTTCATGGTTATTGTACCTCAATTCTCTTTCATGTTAGTCATTTATCATACTCCTGTGTATCTTCTCATTTTTCATGTTTCTTATTTGCTCTTTACAGGTTAGTTCATCACATTCCTCATTCTTATACATTCAACATGGATCATTCCCTTTAGTTTCTTTTATATATCATGATAGTTCTACTTTAGCATCTTTTTCACATAGGGGCGGGTCTGAGATTAACTTAGGTTCCTCTTTGTTCATCCATATTTATCCTCTTTTATTATATCATATCATGATTATCATTGGAATTCTTGTATTCTTATATGAATTTTACATCTCAGATTATTACACTAACACATATTTATTTTTCTTTTATTCCATTATTTTCCAGAATCATAGTTTTGGAAGCCCCTTCTTAGCTTATTTTCATTCATGTTTAACCTTTGTGGTGTCATATCTCTTTCTTTAATCATTAAAGTTTCCATATTTTAATAAGTTACGATATGTTTCACCTTTCCTTAGTTATGATTAAGATATGTTCACCATGATTTCTTAATTATTATGCTCTTTAGATTGTTTCCAACTAACTACTTGATCAGGGTAATAAGAAAGATAACAATCAAAGAGTTCCACACTTTCCTTTCCTTTAGTATATGAATATTTGGACAGGGCATCCAAGTACTAACTTCAGGAAGTATGCATTATGTTCATGTCATTTTCATTATCATCCTAGCCCTAAGTCCTAGTGTCCCTATAGACTCAACGAACCTAGAACTCTGATACCACCAAATGTGACAACCCGTCACACAAAGCGAGATTACTCAAAACTTAAACACGATCCACCGCTGATAAAACACATCACTAAAAAGATGGTTGATTAACACTGATTAAATTTTTAGAAACTTACTCAACAACATTTGCATTAAATCCCAACATCTCAAATTATTTCATAAATCATACCAAAATTCTCTTACAAAGGTTTTGTGTCTTCATCCACAACATATACACAAGAGATAGCATCCACATGTACAACATCAGTATCCTAAGAAAGTTCAAGTCGATAAAACATTATATTCAAAGCATTCCGTCTGAACCTGAAAGTACAGGGACGACTCTAGGACGTACTAGACATCTAAACAACTATCCATCTGTGATCCATCAAATCATATCCTTCTCACTGCCATAGGTCCTCTACTGCTACTGACAATCACCTAAAAAGATTGTGATGAACCACGGGTAAGACTCATGTCCCAGTAAGAAAATTAACCCGCAACAATGCTTATTGATTACAATAGGTTATGTTATTAAACATGATAAGAAGATTAAGCAGATTAAACATTTAGATAGATAAATGAACATAACAAAATTACTAATCATAATGTCTTGTTAAGAGTACTTGTACTCAAAGCCTTAGAAGCTAGCATTATTCTCGATCACCAAATGTAGCTATTACTATGAGCATGTCGGTAACAGTATGAGAATATTTGAATAATAGGAGCAAGTCTAACAATATAGCAGGACTACATTCATAAGCATATCTAATAGTATATCATATCTAACAACATAGGCATATCCAATAGGATAATCAAAGCTAAGAACAGAAGCATGTCTAATAGTGTAAGGCATGTCTCATAGCATAGAACTGTTGACAACATAAGAATCTCTAATAGTATAAGAATATGTAACAATATAAATATCTCTAACAATATAAGTTTTTCTAACAATATAAGCATTTCTAATCAGTATAACATATAAGCATACCTATTGCATAAGTAGATCCAACATCATAAGCATAACTATTGGCATGAGCATGATTAGTAGTATGGGCATAGACATAGGCATGACTAACATCATAAGCAATTTGAATAACATAAGAATAGACAACAGTATAAGCATGTTTACAACATAAGTATATTTGTTCTTAATGCACTACACATCATCTATATGTGGTAAGGGAAATAAGGATTATCATCCAATGTTAAGCATTGTATATAATCCTAATCATATATGCTACATGGCTGATTACATATTTAACTAATGCTCTGAGGATTTGAGTCGTATCATCCAAATCCAACTGACCATTGTGAAGTTGAAATCAGTGCCATATAAGGTCAACAGAAGAGCCAGAATCCATGATCTCTCCTGCACCTTGTGGTCAGTACATGAGAACACTGCAGTGACATAGCATACGAGTCACCTGCAAACAATGACATATAGTCAAGATGAAAACACCTATCCCACCTTGGTATAGGTCACGGTGCTAGAAGGATCAACTCGCATATGGCCATCCTAAACTATAGGCAATGTAAATGAGCAAGTCATGCATGGCCGTTATGCATTTGTTCTACTATCATCACGTATCACATTTATCACAAATCCTGAGGCATGATCTGAGGCTCAAGCATGGCCACATTCACCCTCAATTGGTTGGTATTAGGGTACCAAGTTGTCTTAGCATACTCAATAGTTGCGGTCTGAGTTTCCCATAGGAGTTACTCATTTCACCATCCAGCAATAAAACTAACACTGGAATGGATCTATGACCAGGGCAACTACATGATTAAGGTTTCACTTGATTAGTTAAGTGGATTCGGTGAATTAAGGTTGAATCAAATAAGTAGACATACAAATCCTAATTCATTTCTAGCAAGCATTTGATATGTAACAATTCTAGTAAATATAAAACGTATAAGACATATTCCTTATTACAACATCACATGATACTATTTCATTGTCATTTGTGATTTTACTTGTCACCACACCAACACATGATATAAAATATGTATTACATTATCCCAGGGTACCAACCCTTATAACATCATAAAGAGAATCACATCTTCATTAGGGTTCAATCATGCCCAAAGATCACTAAGACCATCACATTATCTCCTGCAAGAACATCATTACCTTTCCATGCCTCATCAAGGCTCAACTACCATCACATGCATGTAATATATAATGTTTGGCTTAACATTGCACATAACAACAAACTATAGTTACAACAATGTTGAGAGACAAAGGTCTCCATCATAACATTAAATGCACAAGGAAAATAAGCAACATCTTTGTGTTCTTGAATTAGTATTAAGGTTCAACAACTTTACCAATTTAGGGTTTCTAAAATAGAAATTGCATGTAATCCCTAGTTCTTATTATTTCCAACAAATCTTATAGATAATGGCAGTCCTTTATTATCACAATATGCAAGGGAACTAGGTATAATTATCCACCATCATTTAATTATACTAGGATTAGAGTTAACAACGCAAATTAGCTTAACATTTTGAATCAACACTTTACAACAATCCTAGGTTTATATTCATTTGAGGGCAAGGTAAGATTAACAACGCATGGGGCTCAAAGCCATTAATCCTAACACATCAAATCCCCCAACATCAGGTGCAATAAACACAACCTATAGAATCATAGACCACACATCAAACCATTGGTTTCAAGGCAATTAAAACCATTGCAACGTGTATATGAATCACCAGAATAGAACCACGATTGCATAAAATATAACCATCATATTTAGAGCATCAAACCCAAATCTTTCAAGTATAAATCATCACCCAAGACATTCGCATGTTAGATAGGTAAAACCATCATATGCAAAACATGTAAAACCTGGAGACATTCATCTAGGAATTCCATCGAGTTATGACTTATAAAAATCATATATCACCATCAGGTGTAAGTCCTCAACTCACCATTGGTTTCATTAGCAAGGAAATCCCTCAAATCAGATATAGTGAAACCATCATTTATATTAGCCAAGCAAACCGTCGATTGAGCAACTAAGTGAAACCATCAATCTAATAATGAAGAGAAAACAATTCATGACCTCTTAGGATGACAACGAGTTGTGAACCTCAAGAGTAGCATCAATCTAACACTTGGAGAAATCAGCAAATCAATAATTAGAAAAGCCATCAATTGTGAATCTAGTGAGACCATCAAAATAGCCATTGTGAGAGCATCAAAACCATCAGTTGCGAGAGGAAACAAAGACATCATTTTTAAGAACAAAAGAAGATCCAAAATAGAAACTAAGTAACCTTCATTGGTTGGCATAAGAAGCCCAACCATCAAGTTATGGAAATAAGAGAAAATCATCTCAAAGCATTTAGAAAAAAGCCATCGTTTGAGAAAGAAACAAGACCATTGACTTAAACCACTTGGGATAGCATCATTAAATTCGTTTATCAAACATAAGAGAGGCAAAAACAAAAGATAAATACAAATCATTAATTAGCATAAAATGGTCGAACCATACAGCATCAAAACCAACTATCAAATTGCAACACAAGGAGGAAAAATCTGCTCAAAACTCTAGGAAAACCAATGTTCATGGGCTTAAGATAACCATCGATTATTTGGTGATGAAGACCATATAACCATCATTGCTTGAGTCACTAAAGTCATCAAAACAGTAACTAAAGTACCAAAATCATTCCTTCCTATAGGACAACCCATCGGATACCCAGCAAGTATAAAAACATTTTCAAGGCACCAAATAAATCATAACTAGTTTTGACCATTCAAACACCGTAGATTATTATGATTAAGGAAAACATCAACCAACCAGATCTAAGAATATTAAGACCATGGGTTCTTAGGAATCTAATAAGGTCATCAAAATAGTAGCAACTCACCACCATAGTTCTACCATAAGACTAGTCATTGGATCATGAAGCAAGGTAGAAATCAGCTCAATTCGGTCAAGGATAGCCATCAATTCCCACCATAACAACTCCATAAATTCGTGGAAAAACAAGGCATGAAGCTTATCCCAACACATAGATTGTGTACAAGATTAAGGAGAGCAATAAGAGAGTTATCTACTAAAAAATCATCACATATATACACAACTTAGCTAAGGATTCAAAATCACTACTCATTACTAGGTTTTAGAGAAAGATTTAGCATGGAAAGTTAAATGGCAAGAAATAAATGAGGAGAAAGTTATATAACTTGACTCTAGAATGAAGTTGCATATCCAAACATCAAGAAACTCGAGGAATAAGGAAGAAAATCCTAGCTTTGAGCTTCTCCATTCATCCAAACTAGTTCCATCTCCAAGAATGAGAAACCCTAGATCAAAGGAGCAAGAAGAAGAGTGTCTTTCATGTTTCTACCACAAACTCAACCATGGGGACCAGGGATACGACCAAGAAGAAGAGAAACTAGGGTAGGATCAGCAAGTAAATGAGAATAAGAGAAAAGAGATTACTTTCTTGAGTCTATAACTGCTAAGGAAGCTTTGAAATCTTGAAAGAAGACTAAATCTGAATCCCATGATCATATGCAAGTAGACTGCCGTGAGATCCTCCTATCTTGAGCTTCTTTTGCTTCCTCAAGAGAGAGGGACGAGATCCAGAAGAAGGGGAAGAAGAGAGGGCGTTCTAGGAGTGTAAGAAATCATTTTGCAAGAAAG
The DNA here is from genome assembly GCA_963693085.1 of Alisma plantago-aquatica. Lineage (NCBI taxonomy): Eukaryota > Viridiplantae > Streptophyta > Magnoliopsida > Alismatales > Alismataceae > Alisma > Alisma plantago-aquatica. The sequence continues at coordinate 390,026,846 of OY856409.1, read as the reverse complement.
GAGGGAAGTATAAATGCTAAAAAGGAGACAGAAGGAAGAGGTAAGGTGTCTAGCCAATATTGCCAAGTGTCCATGGTCAAGACCATCACTTGTATACAGACCAGAAGCCCATAGATAGTAGGAATCAATAGGTCCACCAAAACATGGCTCCCAAAATAATTGTTGGCCCCACTCACAAAGAATCCAATCCAAATATATCATACAAGGCAGCCCATGTATGAGAGGAAAATCCTAAGTAGATGCCATGCACAAAACCAAAGTGCAACTAGGTGCTCCATGGTACAATTAACTCCAGAATGATATAAAAACATGTGAGGTATAAAAAGAACGTGACAAATTTCAAGAAAAACATTGAATGTGGGTAAATTACATAAAAATTCAAAACATGCACAAAATTGCATAGCTTGTTCAAACAGTATCCAAACAGGACCAAACTTGAAACATAGCTTAATTAGATGATATCAAAGAATAAGATAAAGTTTAAAAGAATCTTAAGCATCCAATTAGGTAAATTAAGCATCGTTAGAGTTTAGGCTAGGTCAGGGGCCTTACAACCAAGTTTTGAAGGCAAGGCATGTATTGAGAGACTATATAAACTTCAATGTTGGTATGGGTTCACAAATCTTTATGTGGTTGAATGTGCCGCTGAATTTGGTTTTCTTGCTATGACTCTAGGAAAATAAAGTGCATTTGTCTTTCATGTCAACAAAAATCTTATGAAACTTATTTCTTAAAACAAACGGAGAGCCCATAAATTTGTATTGCATACAAAATTGAATTGATTCCTCAAAACCACTTGCCGGTTGTAATAGAGGAGACGATGTTACTCTATTTGTTGGTAGATATTAGATTAATCCAAAATATGCATGGAAAATGGTGAACCTAAATACATGTCTCTGGTATATTCATATGGATATAGAGATGTGAAATGCCTAAAAGATACATTTATTCTTCGAAGGTCGAAGACAACATACTTTTACTACCAATTATATCAGGAACAAATGAATTCAAACTCCACCCCATTGTTTTTTTTCAAGGCAAACCATAAGAATATTGAACATGTGTTGTTTAGTTGTAGCTATACTACCCTTATTTTAGGGATTGCTAAGGAAGATCTGAATTTTCCTAAAATTCAATATAACATGGAGTATAAGGTAATATTCACCAGTGAAAGATACTAGTTGACGACTTTGATGTATCTTATCTAGACTGTAGAGCAAAAAAAATGATAGAATCCATATGGATGAAGAGCTCTTGATTGATCTATAATGGAAACTTACTAGGAATGACATCCTATATTTACATCTGAATGTAAATTATGATGTGTTGTCTTTTTGTCATATTTCTACTTCAAGATCAAAGGATGTTGAAAGTGGAATGCTTCATTAACTTGCTTTTGTGTTTTGTATATACTCTATCAACAACACTCTATAGAAACTAAACTTGTATAGACACTTTACAATAAATAAAGAAAAGAAAAGATCTCTTGGAGTATCAAAAAACTCTCCATAACTAATTATTATGTCAATGTATTACTATTAATATATTATTGTTTAGCCTGACACCCTAATATTCCATAAATTGTAGTAAATCATAAGGTTTCCTAGACATGTTAGGGTAGGAGAACCACACATCTGTACTGATATGTCTTCATATATGGTATAAGATATGGGCACAACAATATTAGTAGCAAAAACAAGGGTGTCACATATGAAACTGTATTCAATGACTACCCTTACTGTTCCCAAATCGACAAGGAAGTATCAACTAACAGTCTCATCAAGATACAAACTTTCTCATTGTTGTAATAATTTTGTGCATGTTAATCACTCTAGGTGTGACTTCTATAAATCCTCGTGGTCTAACCTCAAGAGTTAGAAGCATGATATGTATTCCTTCTCGTAATCTTTGCAACAATTACTACAATGAAACTATTTCCATAATTTGTGTGTTGATACTTTGGATATATGATCTTTGTGATCTACATAATACTAACTCAGAGAGCAAGTTACTTACACTACGCATATACCATGGGCTCTTGTATAATTTGATATTATTTATGCTAGGATCTTTGACTTTGATGCACACTAATGGAAAATATTTGATCTTTTATCTGTACTAGATTTTGATTGCACATATGAACATCATGAACATTTGCAATTTGTTGTGATGTGACTTATACAATATGTGATTGTTTTGTAGTTATAGTGTTGTTTAGAGGATATTGATGTTGTTTTCAAGGACATTATCTTTATGACTTCCTATACAATAGGGTCCACATTCACTAACCAATTTTCTCTCTATTCTACAAGTGCAGTTACTTCACTTCATAGGATTTTCAGAGCATGATATAGCTACTACATGACAAACCAAAATATCAAAAAAATCAAGTGACAAGATGTATGTTATTGTTTTAATGTCATCTCTATAGGCAATAATCCATATAGAGTCAAAAATAAGAGTAGAATATACGCAATGTAATAGTTCTTATAAACATGTAATTCTCTAAATAATAATAATCATCGCCATATGAGCCCTAATCTAAACCTTGTCAAGGTCAGCTACATGGATCCTTCTTTTTCATATAATTATATCATGGGTCATCTTCAATTAAAGATGCATAGACTATATATTTATATGTAAGTTATCTTCAAGTAAATTTAGGTTTGTTATCCCCCTTTTAGTTATGCTCAATTCAATGGCATTGCTTCATATTGGTAAATTTGTTCATGTCCATACCATCTCTAACGACCCTTATTTAATTATCACTAATACTCACTGTCCTAACTTTACATCCCTTATATAGTTATTTCTCAAGCGATATTGTCTTCTCTTCTACACAACTATGTTAGCATATGATGTTAGTGCTACATTGATTCCCATATACTACCTGCAATACAACTATCCATACAATTTACTTTTAATCAAAGTGGGATCTTGCAATCTTATGATATTCCAATTATATCTCTCTATTTCATCCATCTTACTATATTCCTATAACATGGATCCTTATGGGTATATAAATGTTGTTGATGAAATGTATTGACTACCCTCTAGCTCAAACTGTCACAAGTTATTCAGTTAACCTCTTGCATATTTGGCAACAATTATTTCTATATATGCATGGTTTTGCATCCATACATTGATTTCTCTAAGAAGGGAGACTCGAAGCTACCCGTGTAAGCTCACTAACAATGAAACCAATTGGTCAAATAATGACGTGATTTTGTCAAAGATGCAAGATTTGTAGCAATTTACCAAAACATATTTGGCAACTAGATTTTTTATATATGCTTGACCCCTATTTTTTTTAAATAAAATAAAAAAGTAAGCCCAATTTTCAAACCAGGTTGTGCTCATGATAATTAAGAAAAATAAGACAAGAAACTTGCCATTGATATCTAGATTAATAATAAATGTGGAAATTTGAAATCATTATTTGTAAATATAAAAAGCCTAGTGTTATACCTGTCAAAATCAACATGATTTTTTAATTATGTGAAAATCTTTTTCAAAAATGATATATCATGCAAAAGCCAAAACACTACACTTTCACATCTTCACGTGATCTTGATAGAGCATCACAAATTACAAAATTAATAGTAAAAAGTCGAAGATCAACTGCCCCAAATTTTGGAAGTAGTCAACACAGAAATCTATTTGAGACAACGGTGCAAATACAGTTCAACATTTACTTCAACCCAACCAAAAGAAAAAATTGAGAACTACCTTGAGTACATGCTTTCTAGTAGCTGCAGATTGTTTTACTACACGATACACAATAAAACCTGTTATTGTCTCCAGCAGTCAAAGCATAGACTGAAGCACACTAACTCTTTTCTCTTAAACAAGTGAAGCCCACTAAGCTAGAAGGGCATTATGAGAAAGATATCAACCACCTCATTGCCCTAATACTCCACATTTGTCATAACGGAATCATACATAGTATGAAGAATATCAAATTAAACATTAGGACATTTCACAGCTAACGTTGTGCAAGCCAAGTTGCATTCTCCTGTTCACAATCTTTTGCACAGCACCTTTTGCTAATGATAACTTAGTATCTTCTATCAACCTGCGGAGATGTTCCTGGTTAGAGTCTGCACGGTACACCAAAACAGTGGACAGAGTTGCTATAGAATATCATCATAAGCAATGATCTCTCTTTCCTTTAATGGCACGCCTGTAAGTCGCCCAGAAACTGCAGCTGTAACCTTCTTATTACTTCTGCCGTGCTTGCTTAGAGGTACTTCTGCCCGGAGAAGCCTGGAGGGTGAGAACTTCATGCTAGCTGATGGATCAGTGACAGGACACACGTGAACCTGTATCGCAACCACCAAATATATTGTGTAAATGTTTTCGAACTTAGTTATAAAGCATATGCAATAAGGGCAACTGTCTCTAGCCTATTAAAAAAATCATCAGCTGGATTTATCGGTGCAAATTTCCTTGAGGTCTACATAACACACGCACGTGTGCAAATGCAGCATGTTAGACAATACGTTACAAGTGCCAGTTCCTACAACTAACGTCCGAGCAACTCGGAAATCAGTTCCCTCGTCACCTGCAAGGAAGGCGGATAACCCAGTCAGCAATGACCAAGCACCAAAGTCAGTTGCCGCAACCAAACGCCGCCTTCAAGTGTCCAGCTGTCCAAGACGTGACGAAGTCTGTTGCTTGTTTAGCGCTATGTAAACGTGTGATTACTGTATTCCATTTGTATAAATACACCATCAATGTACAGCAGTAAGTATCGAGATCAATAAACTCTAATATGGTATCAGACGCCAGCATGGCCAGCAGCGCTGCAAGCCCCGGTTCCTCTGCCGGTGTGGCTCCAGTCCCTACCTCCACCGATATGCTTCCCTCCCTTCCTAACATCCCCAAGTCCACCACTATCTGTCAGTCAAGCTCTCCCCAACCAACTATCTTCTTTGGAAAACACAGTTCTTCCCTTTCTCCGCAGCTTTGCTCTGGTCGGCTTTGTGGGCGGCACCGACTGCCCTCCAACCTTCCTCCCCGCCACCTATGCTTCCCCCACCGAAACCAGCGTTGATCAGATCCCCAATCCCACCTATTCTTCCTGGCAATGCAAAGACCAACTCTTGCTTAGCTGGATTTTTTCTTCCCTCACGGAGGATGTGTTAACAGAAGTCGTTGGTCTCAGCACATCCCGTGCCGTCTGGCATGCCTTGGAGCAAGCATATGGATCTCCTTCTCATACACGCATCGTGCAGCTCAATAACCAACTGCAAAACATGAAGCAGGAGGGCCAGTCCATCGCAGACTACCTCCGCCGCGCAAAGTTCCTTGCCGACCAACTTGCAGCTGCCGGTCAGCCCCTTGCATTGGCAACCTTCAATGCCATTATTTTCAACAATCTCAACAGCGACTTCCGAGAAATGGTGGCCACGCTCTCTGCTCACTCAGCGCCTGTCAGCTATCCTGAACTAACTAGCCTATTAGTCAGCCACGAAATTCGTCACCAGCTCGCCAACAGCTCCCTTCTGCTGCAAGCAAATTTTGCTGCTCCACCAGCACAACCATCCAATGCTTTTGCCGCACGCGGATGGGGTCGTGGCCGCGGCCCCATGATCCCTGTCCAGTTTGTGGTGCTACCGGCCATAGCCTATATTGTTGTCCTTACCGTCATCAAGGTGGGTCCACGGCACAAGCCCACCACACGACAGCGCCCCTTCTTCCGACTCCCCGCCTGGCTGCCTTGACGGGTTCCCCCGCCGCTACTTCGCCGTTCCCATATGAAGCGTGGTACCCAGTCACCGGTGCCACACACCATGCTACCCCAGATCCACGTCACCTTCAGCAAGCTGATTCGTACTCTGGCAGCGACCGCCTGCATATTGGCGATGGCACAGGTCTGCCAATCAGCCACATTGGTTCTGCTCGCATCCCTAGCCATGCTCGTTCTCTCCAATTGTCTATAATTCTTCACGTTCCCTCCCTCACCAAACCTCTTTTATCTCTTTCTCGCTTTGCCCGTGACAATCATTGTTATTTTGAGTTTCATGTTGATGACTATTTTGTCAAGGATTCGCAGACTCATCAGGCCCTGCTCCACGGTCACAGTAAAGATGGTCTCTATTGCCTTCGTCGCGGCAGCCAACCGAGTGCCCATCTCTCCGAACGTGTTTCCCTGGAATGCTGGCATCGTCGACTCGGCCACCCCAGCCTTTGCCTTGTTCAACGCCTTGCTGCTGATCATAACTTCCGTGCAGCTCCTTCCTTAAGTTCCTACAAATGTTCCTCTGTTATGTAGGCAAATCCGCCCGCCAACATCTCCCCTCCACGCATTCTCGCAGCAATAAAGTTTAAGCTCTTCTGCATCTAGATGTATGGGGGCCATCCCCAGTTGTTTCTTCTCAAGGTCATCGTTACTTTCTGATTGTAGTAGACGACTATTCCAAGTTTTATGGTTGTTCCCTCTTCATCAAAAGTCCGATGTACGTTGTGCTTTCATTAATTTCCATGCTCTTGTCGAACAGCAGTTTGGACAGAAAATCTTATCCATCGAGACTGACAGGGGCGGCGAATTTCGTGCTCTCCATGCCCATCTCATTGCCACTGGTATCCAACACCACATTATTTGCCCACATACACATGAACAAAATGGTGCTGCCGAACGGAAAATACGTCATGTTGTTGATACAGGTCTCACTTTGCTTGCTCAATCCCACGTGCCTAAAAGTTTTGGCAGTATGCATTTGAAACAACAATATATCTCATTAACCGTCTTCCCTCCACCCACCATTTACATTCCTCACCCCACCATCAGCTCCATGGTTCCCATTTGGATTATACATTCCTGAAGGTGTTTGGTTGTGCTGCATACCCTCTTACGCGACCCTATAACAGACACAAGTTTGAGTTTAGATCCATACCATGTGTGTTTCTCAGATATCCATCCCATTATCACGGTTACCGTTGCCTAGACTCATCCACTGGCCGCATATACATTTCACGCCATGTCAAATTCATTGAAGATAAATTTCCCTATGCCACCTCCCCTACAAACTCACCATCCATCGTAACGACTCCCTCTCCATGGCTTTCTATTACATCGTCTCTACCCCCTTCCCAACCCACTACTCCACCTTTGCCTTTGCCTTTCCCTTCTCCAACACCATCATCAGCGACAACCGTAACCCCACTGTCACCCCGTCAACCTTCCCCACCTACACTCAGTTCGCCCTCCAACTCCACTGCCACACATCCTGCAGCACCCAATCAGATGCACCTTCGGCCTTCCAAGACCATTGATTATCGCCAACTTGCAGGACTCCGTCCTACAAAACAACGCAAGACATCCCAACACTCTCTTCCCACTGCATATCTCACCACATACCAACCTGAACCACCTAATTTCATTGCATCTAATAACAACCCTTCCTGGCGTCAAGCCATGGCTGAGGAATTCAATGCCCTCATCACCAATGGCACTTGGGTTTTGGTGCCTCGCACCTTGAACATGAATGTAGTTGGTTGCAAATGGATTTTCCACAATAAATTCTATGTTGATGGTTCCCATGCTCGTTATAAGGCCAGCCTTGTTGCAAAAGGCTTTCATTAGCAAGGTCTTGATTCCAATGAAACCTTTAGTCCGGTCGTTAAACCTACTACCATTCGTGTTGTCCTATCCATAGTTGTTTCCCTAAATTGGCATATTCGTCAACTTGACGTGCATAATGCCTTTCTTCATGGCACACTTTCTGAAGACGTGTTTATGTCCCAACCCCCGGGTTTCATTGACGATCTAAGCCTAATCATGTTTGTCATCTTCGCAAGTCCATTTATGGTCTCAAACAATCACCACGTGCTTGGTTTTCCCAACTTAGTCATGTTCTTCACATTTATGGCTTCCATGCGTCCAAAACCCACACTTTATTTATCTATCAACGTAACCATGACACAATTTATGCTTTAGTCTACGTCGATGACATTATTATTACAAGCAATAACCCTTTCACCCTTTCCCACTTGTTTTCATGCCTTCTTCAAAAGTTTCCTATAAAGGATCTTGGTCCCTTGCACATTTTCCTCGGTGTCGAAGTCACTCGTTCACCCAACGGTCTCCATCTCTCCCAACGCCAATACATCATAGACCTTTTACACCGCACCAACATGACCACCGCCAAACCAGTTTCAACCCCCATGTGTCCCACCACCAAATTAGTCAAAAATGGTACCCCACTTTGCGATCCACACATCTATCGTCAAACCGTTGGCGTCCTTCAATATCTCACACTTACTCGTCCGAATCTTTCGTATCCTGTCAACAAAGTATGTCAATATATGTCCCAACCAACTGAAGAGCATTGGGTTGTTGTTAAACGTATCCTTCGTTACCTCAAACACACCCTCGATCTCACCTTGTCCTTTACCTCTTCCTCATCTCTTAACCTTAACTCCTTTTCTGATGTTGACTAGGCTGGCTGCCTCGATGATAGAAAATCTTCTGGAGGCTACATTATTTACTTGGGTACCAACCTCATCTCGTGGTCTGCTCGTAAACAAAATACTATTTCTCGATCCTCTACAGAATCTGAGTATCGAGCTCTAGCAAATACCACAGTCGAACTTCTATGGCTACAAGCTCTTCTGTGTGAACTTTGTTATCCCCCAAAACATCCTCCTATATTGTGGTGTGACAACATTGGTGCAACCTATCTCACCGCCAACCCTATCTTCCATGCCCGTACCAAGCACATCGAAATTGATTTTCATTTTGTTCGGGAACAAGTTTCTAAAGGAGCCCTGCAAGTCTGTTACAACCATACCAAAGACCAATTGGCTGATGTCATGACCAAAGCCCTTTCTCGTAACCGCTTTGAGCACATCCGTACCAAGCTGAGACTACTCCCTAGTGAGCGTCCAGCTTGTGTGTGTGTGTGTGTGTGTGTGTTAGACAATGCGTTACAAGTGCCAGCTCCTACAACTAACGTCCGAGCAACTCGGAAATCAGTTCCCTCGTCACCTGCAAGGAAGGCGGATAACCCAGTCAGCAATGACCAAGCACCAACGTCAGTTTCCGCAACCAACGGATCCACGCCGCCTTCAAGTGTCCAGCTGTCCAAGACGTGACGAAGTCTGTTGCTTGTTTAGCGCTTATGTATAAGTGTGATTACTGTATTCCATTTGTATAAATACACCATCAATGTACAGCAGTAAGTATCGAGATCAACAAACTCTAATACAGCACACATATGCGTGCGCGCACGTGCACACACATACACACAGAGGGAGAGAGAGTTGAATACACCCGCACACCCACTCTGCAAAGATAAATTAACCCTGCGGCGCACACGCAGAGAGACGAAAGAAGAATACAACCGGGCACCTTCTGTGCAAAAATAAATCAACCCTGCAGCCCTGCCTTTCAGCTTACAAGAACTGCTAGCAAGGCAACTTTTACAAGAAGCTAAAGCAAGAATAAACTAATAAACGTCTTAGCGGCTATTGGAAAGAGAGAACAATGAGACTCCCCATGGCAGCGGTGAACACAAAAAAAAACATCCAAAACTAATAAGCACTTTAGAAGAAAGAGGAGATAGAAAGCAATGTGATCCCCGCACTGTTGTTGGAGGAGACCAATATGGCAGCGGTGAACACACAAAAAACAGCCTAAACTTATAAGCATTTTCGAAGAAAGAGGAAATAGAAAGCAATGTGACTCCCACACTATTGATAGAGGAGACCAACAAGCTAAACCGTAATAACGCAGTCAGTTGCATGTTTTGAGGCATCCTAACTTTGCAGAAAACATATTCCACCTCATGGTGCATAACACCCTGACACTAGATAATCAAAGCCAATCAAAGTCCACAACCCACAACCCAGTTACAAGAAAACCCTACCTCCCAAAATGCACCCCTTATCTGGTTAAGACCAAATTAGGAAATTTTATGCTCTTTACCCCCCACTCTATGACCCGCGGACTCGGTGTTCTGTTTTTCTGGTTTATCACCCACTGATCAAGGTCAAAATGTTCAAGATTACCAGAAAACATATAGATTGAACAAAGAGCAGACTAGGAGGCTGGAAATATGGCCTTCTCTCCCAAGCTCTTTAATTCCAAACGCTAGTTCTCAGTATTCGATAAGTTTGAGAGCAAGCCGGCAGCCTGAAAGTGCCAGGCCCTTTCGGCTGCTGGCAGAAAAGTATTACTTAATTTAAGTTTCATTCTCCATATCAAATTACTCAGTGTCATCTGACGAAAACAACTCATAGTCATTAGCACTTGTATTTGTGAAAGGCTCTTTTCTCAGCCATATAGTAATATATTCTGGAAATCAAAACCCGAGAAAGAGTTCTCCGTGAACTCATTAGTTCAAATAGCTCAGAGATGGGTGGAGGGCAAATCTCTTCAAACATGCTTCCCTGCAGCCAGCACTTGCTTTTGTACTGGACCACAGTTGTCAAGGTGGCCAGGCGGTGGCCTGGCCTGGCTGGGCGCCTAGGCATTGGCCTTTTTTTCTGCATTTTCATACACACAGAAAAGCACACGTATAGTAGGAAATTTATTTGTATATTTAATGTTCTACACCTTAAGTAGTCATGTAAGAGACAGGTATTAGACTTAAAAAGCATGAAGTTACTTACACATGTCAAACATATGTTAAAATGACTTTATAAATTAAAAAATCAGAAAGGGAAAAAATGGTTCAGGCACCCTAGGCGGCCAAAGCAGTCTTAGGCACTTGCCCAGGCACCCAAAATTCATTTAATGTAGGCGGTGGCCTAGGCAGACCCCTCTTGGGCGCCTAGGTGGATGCCTCAACAACTATGTAACAGGACTAGTGAAGAGTTTCTCATGCATAGCTTCTGGAACTACAACTAACAAAATATCATGGTCTAATAATGTTTTCAAAAAGGCATTACATCAATTACTCTTAAAGGCAAGCTCAAGTCCTTTAATCAGGAGGATGAATGTCAAAGAGCTAAAGAACATCAATTCTCTTGATTGTTTGAAGACATGCAGCTGGAGCAAAAAAATAGAGAAACTTCTGCTCCAGTTCGGTCTCTGGCTGTTTGGACTTCACTTATGGAAGCTTGTCAGTAGGCCCTACTACCAGGCTAGGCATATGTTTATCTGGTGGTCTTCTCCAAATTGCTGGCTGAGGTGCCCATGATTAGGACCAAGGCTGTGCAGAAACTAGATTACACCTCTTATTTTGCTAGCTGTAGCACTCTAGGGTTAATTAGCTAAATAGCCTAAATGCCCTTTGCCTATGAATTGTGAGTCATTCCAGATTGGTGGTTCTGGTTGTTGTATCCCTAAGTTGGGCACTCTCATTCACTCTCGAATTGTGGTGCCACTCTGGGTCAGGTCATTGTTCTGGTTTTAAAGTTCGTTCTTATTTAAAAAACTGAACAAAGAACCAAAGGAGGGGGGATGCTTTCCTAAAGTGAACGGTTGTTTAAATGGAAACTGGTGGGCGAATCAACATAATATAAACAATCCTACAAACAAGTCAAGCAGGTTTGCTCATGAAATAGATAGTAAAACAGAAACAGAGATGCCTGATTAGTAAATCCTGTAAAAATAGTTGCTACATGTCCAGTATGCCATTTTTGTATATAGCAATTAACTTTTTTTTGGCAATGCATGAAACCTTCTGAGAATTGCCACTTATAGGCATCATAGCCGTTGAAAATCAGTGTTGTATGGTTTTGTGTTTAATCAAAATAACTGAACTTCTTAGTACAATTTGAAACATGGGCAGTAACTAGTAGCGAAAGGAGGAGGAGGAGGGGGGGGGGGGGGGGGGGCATTCCCAAAGTGAACCAGTGTTTGAGAGAAAACTGGCAGGCAAATCAACATAATACAAGCAATTTTACAAAGAAGATAAGCAGGTTTACTCAGGAAAATAGACAGTCAAACAGAAACAGAGATGTAATACCGGAATACTAAATCCTGTAACAACAGTTGCTGTGTCCAGTATCCTACTTTCGAAATATCCTCAACTAACTTTCTTTTGCAATGCATGGAATCTTCTGAGATTTGCATCATAGCCGTTGAAAAATTTTGATGCATGGTTTGTTGTTAACCAAACATAACTGGACTTTTTAGTATATCTTTAAACTTGGGCAGTAACTAGTAGCAGAAGAGACTGCTATTCAAAACGAGTGAGGAGAGAGAACTCATAGAGGAGAGACACGGCAGAATATTGTTACTGGCTTACTTTAGGTTACAGAAACAACGTAGACACGGCAGAATATTGTTACTGGCTTACTTTAGGTTACAGAAACGTATATTTAACTGGTTTTTCTAAGGAGCGCCAGCATGATATTTGAGGCCAAATATGTTGAACTGACATGCATAAGTTGCCAAATAACAACAGACAAAACAATAATATTACGATATTCTAAAGAAAGGAGAAGTACAAAGTAGCTTGCAGTTCTATGAATAGACCACTGAATCATAACTCAAGAACAGTTCTATAAATTATAATGTTAAATCGCTGTATTAGTGAATCAAACACCATTATGAACTCATGAAGAAATCTGATATTTCACGCTTAGCACTTTGAGTTCAGAATTTCCATCCACTAACGTATCTAGCTGGCGCTCACCATATAACATGTGCCAAAAGAAAGAAATACATAGTGTTTTGCCTCTGAAAATTTATTGCCCTTCAACCCTTTGTCTTGAGAATGTTTTTCCTCGATTTCCTACTCATACCGTGAAAAAGACACCTTTCTTCCAGTTTCAGTTTCAAGCATCGTAGTTATTGTTTTTTTGATGCCGAGGGGCGCCAGCCGAGTAAGGTCACATTGAACCCACCCAGCAGAGTAAACCCCATGACCAGACACGAGGTGCCAAGCTACCCCGAGCCAAGCCCAGTAGCATGAACTCTCGTCGCAAGGTAAGTCCCTGGCCGGTGGTGTCTTCAAGAGATTTTTTCCCTGAAATTCGTCCCTGAGGGGATTCAAACTCAAGACCTCTTGTCTAACAGACCACCTTGTTTACCAGTTGAGCCAAACTTGGCTTGCAGCATCGTAGTTTTTTCCAGTGAATTAAAAAACGGCCCAGGCGGCCGCTTAATCGGCCATGACCCTCATCCGCCTAATTTATCCCCTAAGGGCCCGCTTAATCGTTTTGAACATAATCTCCCACTTTTTGCCCGCCTCACCCGCTTTTGTTTAAAAATCCTAATGTAAGCATCTAACATTAATTAATTACATAGTCCAAGTAGTGTTGACTATAATATATGAAACTTGTATACATTAAATGTTCTATGATATAGCTAGTCCTAATTTAGAATGCATACTTTATAAGCAGTAATAATTGGGTACTTCTGTAATGAATCTAAGTAAATATCATATTGCTCTATTATACTTCTAATGCATGATTAGTTTTACTGATTTCCTTACTGCATTCAGTGATTAATGATTGGTACTACTGGTTAGTATGACTTTAGTGATTACTTTAATTCAATAATTCATAGTTTGTTATTTACAATTACTGATCTGCTTACTGATTTTAGTGATTTGAGATACTGATTAATAGTAAAGTATTGATGAATACTTAGTTAATTACTGATTTTCTGATTAGATATGTATAGAAGTTCCTTATAAATATATTTTTTATGTACACATACATGTAATTTTGTATAAAAATATATAAAATTTAGACACCCACTTTTTCAAAAATCGCCCGCTTAATCGTCCGCCTACTGCTTAATCGGTTACAGGGTGTTGTCCGCACGCCTCCCGCTTCCCGCTTTCTGATACCTTGGTTTTTTCACATGTCCATCAAAACCAAATTCTATCCGAACTATAGTTTCTCGTCCAACAGGTTTTGTAGCCGAAAAACTCCCCAATTTCTAGTGTAATAATCCCCTATCTAAACACCGAACAAACTTCTGCAAAGCTCCAACTTCATGGCAATCACTGACTTCATTTTTCTTACATCAAAGATTTTTAGCTCAAACTCACACAATTTTCTTTTAGATTCGTAGTTTCCTAACTCCGTCTATGTTTCGTACTTCCTATGTAAATGTAGTCGGTCTTAAGCCTGGGTAAAGGAAAAGGGTTGGTAGTAGGTTGACAGACGGCCATAAAACTTTGTCACTCTTTTATGACATGGATCCTTGGCTCGTATAAGAGAAAGTAAAAGAAGGGACTTGAGTCAAGTAAAGTGCATCAAGAATGAATATGGCAGAGTGTTGATGAAGGATGATGATATTTATAACCAATAAAGAAACAATTTTCATAAGTTTTTCAATAGAGAGACTGTGAATAATGTAAGAGACTTGGGTGACATGAATGCAATAGATATTAACTTACGTGACGAGTTTCACTCTTTGAGGTCAAGAATGCTTTGAAAAATATGAAAAGAAAAAGGCATGTCATCCATACGGTATTTCTATTGATGTATGGAAGAGTATGGGGGTGAAGGAGCTAGTGGTTAACAAATTTCTTTAACAAGATTATGAAAAGAAAGAAGATGTTGGATGAGTGGACAGGTAGTACTATAGTCCCGATATACAAGAACAAAGGAGATGTTCAGAGCTGCACAAACTACAAAGGTAGCAAGTTGATGAGTCACATAATGAAGCTTTGGGAGAGAATTGTTGAGCAAAGGCTAAGATCAATAATGCAAATATCAGACAACCAATTTAGTTTTATGTCCGGAAAATCGACAATAAATGTTATTTTTTGATAAAGAGGCTTGCGGAGAAGAATAGAGAAAACAAAAGAGATTTTTATATGGTCTTTATCGATCTAAAAAAGGTCTATGATCGAGTATGCAAGAAAGTGTAATGGAGGGTTTTGCATAAAAAGGGTGTGCTAATGCATTATAATGACCTGATTAAAACATGTATAATGGCTCAACCACAAGTGTTAAGACTCCTGGAGGAGAGACACAAACGTTTCCTACCACCTTTGGGGTACATCAAGGATCGGCACTCAGCCTATTACCTATTTGTTCTTGTTATGGATGAGTTGACAAAGTATGTTCAAGATGATTTCCCTTGGTAGTCAATGAAAGAAAAAAAATATCGAATGATAAAGTTAAATTTTAGAGAAATGCATTGGAGTCTAATGGGCTTATGAACAGGAGAAACAAAACCAAATATATTGCAATGAAATTTTAGCCAATCTAGAATTGTGAATGGTGGGGTCAAGTTGGATGTAATGGATGTACCAATATGTGATAAGTTTCGTTACTTGAGTTTTGTTATTGAAAGGGGAGGGTGAAGTTCAAGATGATGTTTGTCATAGGATGATGGTTGAAATGGAGTGTAGTTGTAGTATGTAATTAGAAGATCCCTCTCAGATTAGAACAACTATATAGCTAACCATGTTATATACTTATATGGGAGTGAATGTTGAACAGTGAAGAAACAAGGCCTCAACAAGATGAATGTGACCGATATACATATGCTATGATGGATGTGTTGGAAGATAAGAAAAGATCATTTGAGGAATGACTATATCACAAACAAAGTGGGGTGGTGAGCATTGATGACAAGTTGCTTGAAGGTCGTCTAAGATGGTATTGACATATGCAGCGCATACCGACAAATGCACATATTCAAAACAAGGCTATTGAGTCAAGCACAATTAAAAGAAGAAAAGGCGGGCCTAAATTAACTTGAAAAAAAAACTTATAAAATTTGATTTTGAATCTTTACGTCTTGATCAGAGTGTAACCCATAATAGAGCTGATTGAAAGATAATGATACAAGTAGCCGACCCCAACATGGATGGGATTGAGGCTTAGATGATGATGATGATGATGATGATGATGATGGTGATCATGGTGATTAGTAATTTTCTTCTGCCTCTGTGGATCCTATTGCAATCATGCAAGTTCTCAAGGTAAAAGATTATAACTTTAATTTGTGTGTTTGTTATATATGAAAACCATCTGAGTTAGAGCAGGGATACTCATTTTGGTGGGTACTTGAGGCTCCAACTGCAAAGACTCCTCAATTTGGTGAGCTAAAATCTACTTGATAACACCCACTTGAAGAATATCATCCGTAAAGTCCTTCAATCGACTGTCATAAGCCTCATATTCTCTGACATGACCAACTGCATTTTCTAAGCCCATATAATTTTTCTTTAGGTAGGTGTTAGACGCAACTGTTGTATTACTGACAATGAAAGACAACATAATGTATGAACTGATACCAGTAACACGCGACAGAATCATGCTCAAGCAAAATCGATGCCAGAAACGAAGAGCAAATGACATGTCTAAAAAGAAAGATTTTTACCTTTCTGGAACGCAGTGTAATGCCAAAGGCGGAGTCTAGAGACGCCACGATGGCGGCCTGGGCGGAATCCTGGGATCGAAAAGTGATGAACCCAGAATTCCCATCTATACGGGTCCTAGATATGGCACCGTACATTTCGAAACGAGACTTGAGCTCGAGCACCGTGCAGCCATCAGGAAGCCCGCCAACAAGGACCAGTGAGCTGGCATTTGCATTAGTACTGTTGTGGGGGGTGGAGGCGGAGGAAAAAACCGTCCCAGCTGCATTGGCTTCTGAGTATCGGATCCTCCTACGCTTGTCCCTTTTCCACCCGCGCCCGTTCCGCTGCTTGTCTCCTACCCGCTGGTCGTCCGCAGCCCCGTCATCGTCTTCATCTGCCTCTCGGCGCTGCCTCTTGCCGCCAGAACTGGTCGTCTTCCAGGTCATCTGGGCAGACAGATTTCCCCCTTCTGCTTCCTTTCCTTGTAGACAACAGTGCCCTCGCAAATGCAATAGCAACCGCTGACCCCGCCGATGATATAGAAGGGAGGCTCCTCCAAAGAGAGGTGCTACTCTTCCTCGCCCTAGTCTGCACTCTCGCTCCGGATTCAGGCCTGTGGATTGGGGCGGCCGTTGTAGGGCGCCAATGGTAGCAATAGCACCCAAGCACCCGTACCTTATCAAATGGAAGGCTACGACAATGCCGGTATTAGGCATGGGCAGGAAACCAAATTGACCATCTAACCAACCTAAAGTTGAGTAAACCATCTAGTCAGGTTTGGTCTAAATGGATATTACGGTCAGGTTTAATTGGAAAAATCTTTGAGACCAATCTTAGTGGTCTTGGTATGATCTCAACGACGAATTAATCAATCAAACCAAATTTGATCATATATATATATATATATATATATATATATATATATATATATATATATATATATATATATATATATATATATATATATATATATATATATATATATCAGTGAATGCACACGTGCACATGCACGTGACATATAAAATTTGTTGGAAATGTGCGGGGAGAGGACTCGTCTATGAAAGGGTCCCTACGGTAAAAGATATTTGTGTTGTTTGTTTGAAAGGAGAGAATTAAGAAATTGTTTATGTAGAATGGAGAGAGAAATACAGAATTAAAGATAATAAAAGTTAATAGAAGAGTGTGAGAATAAATATTTGTAGGAGCAAAATTCCTTGAAAAAATGAGTGAAGAGAGTGAATCAAGGAGAGTGCAACATCAAACTCACTCTTTTTATAGTAGTAGTAGTAGTATATATATATATATATATATATATATATATATATATATATATATATATATATATATATATATATATATATATATATATATATATATATATATATATATATATATATATATATATATAGATATATATATATATATATATATTTACATATATATACATATATATACATATATATACATATATATACATATATATATGTATATATATATACGTATATATATACGTTTATATATATATATATATATATATATATACATATACGTATATATATACATATATATATACGTATATATATATATATGTGTGTGTGTGTGTGTGTGTATACATATATATATACATATATATACAAGGTATAGGAAATTTTCTATATTGGAGTCTATTTAGCATGGTTTCAAGTGGTATTTAATGTAATCCAACTGTGTGTGCGCAAAATGTATGATCTGGGTTAGATGCTATTAAAATTTCACAATGATTACATTTTTATTTTATTAGTTATAAACCAAAACATTTCGATAGGTTGTTGATTTTCAGAGTTATCATTCATTTGTATGATCGTAAAACTTTAAGAAGGTGCTACACATATCTTGTTGGGATGATTTTTGAAACACAACTTATCTACATGGTATACTTTGTATCAAAATAGTTGGATTCAAGCCAAAAGTCTTGGGAAGTTTGAAAATTAAGATTTAGGTATAGAAGATTTACTATCCCTTAGGGATAGAGTCCTCTCTCTCTCTCCATATATATATATATGGGATTTATTTAATACTCACGCGGGTAGCTACCCGCGCACCCTTCCTGATATTTTTTTATTTTTTTTTGCAATTGTAGAGGAGCATTTTATCTAGCTTCCCAAAAAATTTCATCCAAAATAATATCATTTGCCCCCCCCCCCAAATCAAAAAAACCGTCCATATATTTACTGACTGTATATTTTCTGCGCAGTTACTTTTTTGGTCTTAGAGTTACTCTTTTTTTTTGTCGGTAATAAACCGTATTGCTTTTTTTGTCGGTAATAAACCGCAGAGGACAACTAAACAAAAAGGAAAAACTATATACAAAGAAAAAGCAAAGGCACTAGCCTGCAACTGACCAAAAAACTATAGGCAAAGCACAAGAGGGTAGAAAGGATTTACATCTGCTCTCACTAAATAAAAGATTCGAAGATAATCACATCAAGCCAGATTGCCAAAAAAGAAAAGGGGAAAACTCTACCATCACTGTGGGAGTCAGTGAGAGAGGAGCTCCAGCAAAAATGCCAACTGCACCAAAAAGGAAAAGATCTGAAAAGACTTCCAGAAGCCCATCTTGCAAAAACAAAAGGGTCCACGAACAAAGCAACCACATCTCAGGCAACAGAGATCAACCCATCTATCCAGAAGGAAACTCAACCATCACTATGAGAGAATAAAACTCATCATCACAGTGAGAGGGGAGCAACAAAGCAACCACAACGAGCAACATCCCTCACTCCAGCAGCTTCGCCAATAGCAGCAACAAGAAAGGCACATATAAGAATCAACAACCAGCAATAAAAGATTCAGTCAGTCCGAGCTCCGCTTCTCTGTCTGGAGACAGGGCAGGGTGTCTAGGTTTACGCATCTTGCCGCCGGCGGCTGAGATTGGTGAGTCCTGGTTCTCCAGCTGGAAGTCCACTTCCGTAGTGGGGCTTAGAAGAACGCAATGGCGGATGAAATAACCCGACAATGTGATGTGCTGACAATCTAAGAGGAGGACATTGCAATATTTCCGGAAGAAGAGGAAGCCATCCATGACGACCAACTCGACCTGGTGCTGGCAGCTAGGCTGAAAACAGATCGGCCTTTCAACTTCAATGCTTTCAAAAGAACGATGGAACTCATCTGGGGACTAAGCAGCAAACCAACCTTCAAGATGATAGAACATGGAGTCATAACTATCAAGTTTGGGGAAAGGGAAGACGTAGAGAGAGTTTTGAACGGAGCACCCTGGAGCTTCGACAACAGCCTTGTGCTTATAAAAGAAATTCATGGATCAATGCAACCCTCCGAGATAGTGATTAATGAATCCCCGATCTGGTTAAGACTCTACAACTTGTCGATGGGGTACAGGTCAAACAAGGCAGTGGAGTTCATAGCTAACAAGATAGGCAAGTTTCTGGAGGTTGATGAAGTCGAGTCCTCCTGGGACAGAGCAAGGTGGGTGAGAGTGGTGATTGACATAGAAAAACCTCTCAAAACGAAACAAAAGATGAAAGACACAAAAGGGAAGATACTAGAAGTTGACATCCGCTATGAAAGGCTACCAAATTTTTGCTATGTATGTGGAAGACTGGGACATGTGCAAAGAGACTGCAAAGAGAAAGAGCTGGTGGAGGACGGTAGCTGGGGACACTGGCTCCGGGCTTCCCCAAGAAAACAAGCAAGAGCATCACACATAGGCACAGACTATGAAACGTGTAAGAAAAAACTAAGCTGGCAAGGAAAAAAGGTGACAGCAGCACGGAGCAGAAAAGAGAGGATAGAGCTGAAGGAAAAGCAATACAGCAAAAAGAAATAAGAGACAATTATAAAGCCAATGCCTTTGCCAAGGTGGAGAAAGAAACGGAAAGAAACAACAAGGCTGTAAGGGGAAGAGCCAAAGCCAAAGCAGAAAATATTCTAATACAGGGCAGGGAGGAGCAAACGAGGCTGAGATTCCTCACGGGACCACAAGTAGGGAACAAAACCATGACAACCAGGGAAGCTTATCGACAAAGGAAGGTAATAAGTTAAATGAAAACCCGAATACTAGTCCTATCTTCGAGGGCCTCCTCTCAGATCTTCAAGGCAAGGCCACGACAATAAAGGAGCTACCAACCAAAGTTGCATTAACTACAGTGGGGGAGGTGGAACAGAATGCACAGAACGTGCTCGACACAGAGCCACAGAGAAGAAAATACAAACCAATTCTGAGTGAAAGTGTTGGGCGCAGAGCTGCTAGAAAGTTTAAAGAACAAAAGAAAGGGGCAATAACGAGAAGCCAGGACGGAAGCAGAGAAGATAGAAATGAAAGTAAAAAAAGAAAAAACTAGGGGGACCAAGGACCAAGACACGAAACTGTGATAGCAAGACACTAAAAGATACAAAGAGGAACAACAAACAATATGGTTTGGGAGAATTACCCAAACAAAGTAGCGGGATCGGACAATGGTCAGACCCGTGAAAATCAATGAAAATATTAAGTTGGAATTGCCAGGGTCTGGGCAACCGTGGCACATTCCGCACTCTCCGACGCCTCTGTTGGAGAGAACGCCCGGAGGTGGTTTTCCTCATGGAGACAAAAATGAAAGAAAAAGACCTGAATGAGATTCGAAAAAAATGCGACTTTGATAACGGTGTGCGCCTTAGCAGTAGAGGGAGATCGGGTGGCATGGGGTTCTGGTGGAATGGCATTGACGTGGTTGTAGATTCGTATTCTAATCACCATTTTAGTGCTATTATCCGTGGTAAAGACAGAAGCAAGGATTGGCAGTGTGTGGGGATGTATGGCTGGCCTGAAACACAACTCAAACATAAATCTTGGGAGCTGATGTCGAACATCAAAATCAAAAGCAACCTGTCCATAGCTTTCATCGGTGATTTTAACGAGATCAAAAGTCATGAAGAAAAATATGGTGGGGCCATCAGAGAAGAAAAATATATGGACAACTTCAAGGAAGCTATTGATATCTGCGAGCTTATTGACATCAACTACAGAGGCAACAAATACACGTGGGTCAGGGGCAAAAAACCAGAGACTACTGTGATGGAGAGGCTTGAAGGGCCTTGGTTTGCCACCATTGGAGTGAGTTGTTTCCTGCTGCAAAAGTCATTCACCTTCTTAGGATTAATTCTGATCACGCCCCTATCCTCCTGAAATGTTTAGTGGATCATCATAAAAAACCTACTGTGAAAGGAGCACGGTTTGAACACTACTGGCTGAAAGATCCCCAATGTGAAAAAATAATAAAAGATAACTGGAAAACGTGTGACTTGCTTCAACAGCAGATCAACAGGGTCTCGGTTGAGCTGATAAAGTGGGCTGAGCAAAAATTCGGTGATATTGACAAAAGACTAAAAAAGGCTGAAAAAAGGCTGCTAAAAAAACAATATTTAGCTATGACAGTTGATAATATCCTTTGTTGCAAAGAGTTGTGTGAAGAGATTAATGATCTACAAAAATAGAAAGAAACTCATTGGTTCACCCGGGCTAGAGAAAAAGAAATGGTGGATGGCGACCAAAACACAACATATTTCCATAACAAAGCATCCCAACGTAGAAGAAGAAACCATATCAAAGGAATCATGAATGATGAAGGAGTTTGGAAAAACAATGAGGAGGATATTACCAGCATAGTGACCTCCTACTACAACAACCTCTTCACCTCGGCTGGGACTCTTAATGTTGAAAGGATCATTGAGGGTATGGAGAAAGTTATCAGCCCGGCTATGAACACTAAGTTGGAGAACGAGCCAGACAATGATGAAATCAAGAAGGCTGTGTTTGATATACACCCCCACAAAGCTTCGGGCCCTGATGGTTTCCATGCCAGCTTTTTTCAGACTTTCTGGACTACAGTTGGCAAGGATGTTTCTTCGTACATCAAAGGGTGGTGGAAAGGAGAAAAGGAGATAAAAAGCATAAACTCTACCAACATCGTTCTTATCCCAAAATGCAAAGAGCCAGAAAGCATGAATGACTTTAGACCTATTAGTCTCTGTAATACGGTCTACAAAATAATCTCCAAGATTATGGCGAATAGAGTAAAGCCCATCCTCAATGATATCATCTCTACCAACCAAAGTGCCTTCATCCCCGGTCGTTTAATAACAAACAACGCTCTTATTGCTTTTGAAACCTTCCACTACATGAAGAGAAAGATTAAAGGGAAGAAGGGGCAGATGGCCATCAAGCTGGATATGAGTAAAGCCTACGACAGAGTGGAATGGAACTTTGTTATAAAAGTTATGGAGAAACTCGGCTTTGGTCCTCTGTGGTGTAGGAAGATTTATGAATGTATGAGCAGTGTAACCTACTCCTTTCTTATCAATGGAAGAAATAGGGGTCTTATCTCCCCTAAAAGAGGGTTATGCCAAGGCGACCCCATTTCTCCTTACATTTTCCTCTTTTGTGCAGATGCACTTTCTAACCTGCTTAATAGAGCTGCTGATGAAGGTACTATCACTGGTGCTAGAATCTATAGACGTGGGCCAAGAACAACCCATTTGTTTTTCGCAGACGATAGTATACTCTTCGCTAAAGCGAACCTCCAAGAAGCTGAGAAAATAGCCTCCCTGTTGAGCTACTACGAGCAAGCTTCTGGGTAGAAAATTAACTTCACCAAGACGGAGCTCTCCTTTAGCAGAAACGTCCCCGAGTCTATGAGGAAATGTATTGCTGAGAAATTGCAGGTCACACAGGTGGAGTTCCATGACAAATACCTCGGATTACCAACCATCATTGGGAGATCAAAGAAAAAGATTTTTAGTGGGCTGAAAAATAGAATAGGGAAAAAGATTAATGGGTGGAAAGAGAAAATGCTTAGTCAGACCGGGAAGGAAGTTCTGATAAAGTCTATCGCTCAAGCCATTCCCTCTTATATGATGAGTACCTTTCTAATACCGGACAACATTATTGCTGATATTAACACTATGTTGGCAAATTTTTGGTGGGGAAGCCATAATGGGAAAAGGAAGATGCACTGGAAATCTTGGAGCAAGCTGTGCGAACCAAAATACCAGGGGGTCTGGGGTTTAGAGATTTAAAAACTTTCAACTTAGCTGTCCTAGCTAAGCAAGCTTGGAGGCTCCTCAAAAACCCCCTATCTAATGTTGTTGTGATCATTAAGGCGAGGTATTACAATGGCACAAACATTATACAGGATAATAGAGGTTACGATCCTAGCTATTGTTGGAGAAGCATTTGGGGGGCTAAATCCCTTCTTCTCAAAGGGTTGAGGTGGACCGTCACAAACGACTCAAACATATGCATATGGGAAGATAATTGGATTCCTGATAAAGCTGCAACAGGGCACATAACAACAAATGACACAAGCTACCAGCCCACTCTGGTGAAGGAGTTGATGAACAACTGTAATGAATGGGATAGCATTGCTATTACAGCCCTGTTTTTTGAGGAATAGAAGAAAACTATCCTAACAATACCCATTTGCCAGAGTAAAGCTAGCATGTATTGGTACCCCACCCAGGATGGCATTTTTTCAGTAAAATCTGCCTACTGGATGGGATTTCTGGATCATAGGGAAGACTGCAGGACAAACCAAAACAGCAACGACGAAATCTGGAACTCTATATGGAAATGCTCTATGTATCCGAAGATCAAACACTTCCTATGGCGAGGCTGCTCAAACACCCTTCCCACAATGGTGAACCTATCTCACAGACATATTCAAGTCACAGATCAGTGTGATGTTTGCAAGGATGAGGAGGAGACAACTATCCACACACTTATCCAGTGCAAGCATACAGTAGAAATCTGGAATACAAATGAGAACATGGCCATTATTAGTGGCGCCCCCCTTCATGACTTTAAGTCGCTTATCTGCTGGCTAACCACCAAGGGAGATCAAAAGCTATTTACCACCTTTGTCGCTAATTGTCTTGCAGCGTGGATATGCAGAAACGAGTCCATCTTCATCCAGAACATAGTGCAGCCTGCTATCACAGCGCACATCATAGGCCACTGGGCTCATGGCTTCACGGACTTCAGACATAGCAACAAACTACAGGCTACCCCTTTAGAAGAAAGACGGAATTGCAGATGGATACCACCAGCTGAAGGTTACATCAAAATAAATGTCGATATCGCCTACATCAAGAACAGTAAGATACGTCTTACTGCAGTTTTCAGAGATAGGCGAGGTTGCACCTTTATGCAGGCAACTAAAACAGTAACCTGTTTGTGGAATCCTTTTACTGCTGAAGCTCAGGGGGTTCTCTTTGGAATCCAAATGGCGAAGGAAAAAAAGCTTAGTTGGGTGGAGATCGAAATGGATGCCAAAAGTGTCTATCTAAAGATCACACATCCCATAGAGGGGTTCAGCCTGTCAATGCAGATCTGCAGAGATATTCAACATCTGTCAAGCAGCTTACCTTCAGTCATCTTTATGCATACTCTTCGTGAAGGGAACTGGGAGGCCCACAACCTGGCTAAAGGTGGGTTAGATTTTTATGATGATGGTGTAATTTGTTGTGTCTACCCTGATGATTCAGGAGAGCCTTTTGTATCAACATTTACTTAATACAAAGGCTCGTTAAACCTTAAAAAAAAGCAGTAGAGTTTCATCCAAGAACAACCCTGTGAAAGACTAGATTTCTGGCTTAATTTCGAGGATGAAATCTCTTTTAAGGTGAGTAGGATGTGATGGAGTGGACTTTTGGAATCCTAAAATGTCCAATGACTTAAGTGAAAGCATAAGGCTGAGATAGATTGAGGGTTCCAAGCTCTTGACAAAGTAGGCATTGATGTGAGGTTGACATCATGATTAAGATGTCTCTTTTAATGCCTTCTTGTGGAATTTAATAGAATGACCAAATAGTTAAGATTTGGAACCAATTTTGTGTACAAGGTACCTTGAGTAGTGAGGAAGTTATGGTTAAAGTTTTATGGCAATTGCATGTTCCTAGAGATAGCTATTAAGGTTTGAAATTGGTTAAATAAATGATGCATAATGTAAGATTGGTTAATGTTTAGCATAAGTTGTTGGTATAATTTTGTCATGCGTACGAGAAGTGCATTTGCATCTGCACTACACAAGAGTAGGGACGGATTGTATACCTGGCATCCTTTGGACCCTTGGATGGTCAGATCTCGTATCCTCCTTGCTAGTTTGTCGAGGCAATGAAGCTTCTTGTTGGCGCACTGACCGCCCCACCTTTGCACGACGTGATCGTGGTATGAGGAACGTGAGGAAGATGGGTGACCGGATGGTTGTCTTTAGGCTTACAGAGAACTACAGATAGACCCCCCATCACGGCTCCCTTAGC
The DNA here is from genome assembly GCA_963693085.1 of Alisma plantago-aquatica. Lineage (NCBI taxonomy): Eukaryota > Viridiplantae > Streptophyta > Magnoliopsida > Alismatales > Alismataceae > Alisma > Alisma plantago-aquatica. The sequence goes on along the minus strand of OY856409.1, from coordinate 390,001,326 downwards.
CAGCCAACCGACGAACATCAACTTGGTCTCTCCACCGCATACTACAGGTGGTCGTGAGTGAGTTTCTGAAGATCGTTGTAGTAGTGTGAGCAAGAGTTCTCCCCCTTCTTCCTCTGCCACAGAAGTAGTAGGTGAATTTGGCCATCTCCTCTTGCTCTACGAGGAGGAGCCATAGTTCACTGAAGGCAGACCGTGGAGGAGTGGTGTTGGATCAACCTGCAAAACCATCGATATGGAGAGATGCCAGACAGAGTTCCAAGGAGAGTAAAGCCTCTACGGCCGGTGCTCATGGAGGTGGAGGTCCACGACAGCGGCCAGAAGTGCGGCTTGCACTGGAGTAGGTGAGAAGTAGAGGAGGTAAGGATCTGCAGTGACCCCTCGTCGGGATCTGCCCAGATGGCGGCATTGCCATCATCAAGAGACGGCGGTGGAGGCAGATCCCAGGTGGCACGGGGAAGGATACGTTACGGCATCGGGCAAGAAGTTGCATCACGTTGAGGCACAATAGAAGAGAAAGGGAAACTGTGGACCGGTCCTAGAGACCAGAAATCAGTTAGCTCCAGCCAACTTAAGGAACATGTGCGGCGGCGGCTTCATGAGGAGGACGGTCTGGAGATCAACCTCTCGTCGACCTTCGAAGCTAGCAGCAACGCTCTGCAGAACATAGAATGTGGTACTTGGCAACTAGGGAAGGCGGATGACCCCAAGTCATTGAGCGAGGAGGCAGGGCTAAAGCTACGCGGTGACGCCCTGAGTACGCCACGACGGTGCCCTTTGTTCCAGTAGACGACGCATGCAGTGTCGTGAGAAGGAGAAGGAACGAAAGAAATGAGGATCGGGTAGGCTCCTTTGAACTGGACCCAGACCAGACATGAACCGCAGGCCCAACCAAGTGGAGGATCCACAACCCTAGTGGCCACGTGGCGGCGCCAGATTGGCCGAAAAAGGTAAAATCTTTACAAAACTTATAGATCTTCAATAAATCACAGTAAATAGCCTACTAATAAAAAAATGCAAATAAGGTATCAAAATTCTCAAAAAATATGTAGAACAATATGAAAGCTTAATATTAGACTTTTTATGCTTTAATATCAGTGGTATCATGTAAGATGTGAAATGCTTAGATCATGGATAATAAATATCAAATGACGATATAAAATTATGAAAACATGTCAGTAAGTCCATAATTATGTTTATAATCCATCTAAAGTCATAAATACTTATGTGATGTATGAAATCATGTAATTTTCTTTATATTGCTATTTAGGGTTAATAATCCTAAATAAAATGTAGTAAATACATACACGATCAATAATTGATGAAAATTTACAAAGTACCTGATATAGGTATTAGGAACCTGAGATGTAAATATGAGATCAAGATGATACACATAATCCATGTTATATGATGATGTTTTCTATTTATGTGATATAAACCCTAATATGATTAATACATGTAACATAGGGTTAACATGTGCACATAATTATATGTAACCAAGTAATCAAATTATGTATCCTAATCTGGAATATAACACAGTAACATAAATCCCACATAATGATGAAGATAAGATAAGTAATTATGATAATATCATAATGAGATAAGGTAAACCCTAAAATGAATATAATTAGGGTTAAGACGAGATGTAAGATGATGAGAACCTGATGATAGTATATGATCTTGTCTTGATCAGGTTTAACAAAGATATAGATGACATGAGGAATATGTGATTAGTATATCTCTTGATCAAGGTACACCATTACCTCTTACTTGGCTTATTATACAATATGTTTGTGTTATATGTGTAGTAAAATACTTGGCATATGATATTGAATGAAATGATTGTTCTTGTATGATATGTTGCATGATTTTCCATACTTATTGCTATGAACACATGAAACATAATATATCTATTCCATTATATCTAAGCACTTCAACTCTTTGGTAGCAAAGTGCTGGAAAACAAGTGCTTCAACTCTTTGGTAGTAAAGTACTTGGAAGAGATCCAACTCTTTGGTAATGGATCACATTGTGAAATGATCCAACTCTTCGGTAGTAGATCATAAAGGACTTAATGCATTCAACTCTCAGGTAGTAAATGCATGGATGATATAATGGAAATTATGCTTAAAATATGTGTTCTCTTTTGTTAATGAACATCTTTGTGCAAGTATACACTTTTCTTATATTCTTTTGTTACTGCCAAGTATTAGTTTTATCTTATTGCCAAGATATGATGAGGGGTATATAAAAGACACGTAGGCGTACTCAGTATAATATTCTTGAATATTGTGCTGACGTGTACCACATGTAATCTTTTGTTTAGGTTGTGGTTATGCTCTTGAAGATCTAGGGTAGTTGAGAGTTGTGTAGCGAGTTGATGTACAGGTGGACCTGTTGTCTTAAGATCATGTAGTTTAGTGGTAGTACATGTATATGTATAGTTTATTGTTCAATATGTAATATCAAATGTTGTAACAATTCATGTTGTAATTATATGTTGAATGGTGAACATGTATGTATGGTTTTATTATTGTTCATGTGCATGTGCTACTGTTTATTTCCTTCTGATTTTCTCTTTCTTAGCCTAGTGTGTGATATTTAAATTGGGGTTCTCTCTGAGGTGAGGGTTTCAATTTAGACGTCACACATCAGATTAAGTTTTAGAAAATCCAGGGACGTCACAGGTGGTATCAGAGCATGAACAATAGCAAAGCCTGACACTTGCTCATTATGCAACACAACACTAAAGAACCTTGAACTTAATAATCTTTAAGGTTAGATTAGTCATCTTTTAGAGACTAGATCTGACCTAGCCCCTAGGTTAGCACCTAGATGTCTGAGAACTAGGTCTAGACTTGTGCTTGTTGAATAGCAAGTCCTTAGATGTCATTCTTTCCTTGTAGTGCAGCGGTATGGGACGTTGCACTATTTGGAAATGATGTGCATCAAGGGAAGAGAAACCCTAGACATATTGCGCACGTTGTCTAGAGTAGCTACGCTAGTCTACACCATGTTCTCACCCTTTTCACTAGTTTTCATGACACTATACTCTCTACTATGTGTGGGACACTTGTTTTCAGGATTTGATTTTTTATTCCAATCGGATCGAACCTTGGTAGTTTTTTCTGACGCATGTTTTATCGGAGAAAAACTATATAATATTTTATCACGCATATGTATTATAAAAATGTGTCCCCACACATGTACGAGTAGGAGGTGGTCATGTAACCTAAGTGAAAGTGAATGACATCAGTCTAGAAGAGAGAGTAGTTCTAGATTAGATGTCTAAAGCCTTATTAGAATCTATGATAGATGGAATAGATGAAATAAGCTTTGATGTAAGTCTTATATAGATAACATAAGATGGTTATGATGATTCATGTTTGTTTTTGAGGATTTGAGATAAGTTTTGATGATGCAAGTAATTAGGCTTTTATGAGATAAGATGTCTTAAGTTAAGACCGGGTTGTGAGTCACCATGACCCTCAATCTCTTTTACGAAGGAGGACCTCTAGTGTTAGGACCAATTTTGGGGTTAGATCAAGAGAGAGCGAGACCCACAGGGAGAAGGTCAGAGAACCTAGACTCCATGATATGAGAATTATGAGATATGTGATATGATATGTCCTAAACTAGACTACTCCTGAGTGATTGAGATGAGTTGCTTTATGTATGATTCCTATAGTTTTGTTGAACCCTAGATGTCCTTGGGAGGACCAAACCCTAGAGATAGAGAGAGGCTCGTTATATGTGCATATGAACATGAATATGTGTGCCTGCCATCTAGGTGAGGGAGAGAGCCCAAGACCCTGGAGGAGGTAGCTATGTTAGTTTCTATGAAGCCTCATGATTGGGTTGGTGGTCTCCCACATAGGAATATAGTGATGTTTATATAGAGAGTTTTGGGCAAGCATGTCACATGGGTAGAAAACCTATGAATAGTATGTCATATCATGATTTGTTTTGTGCTTATGTGGATAGTGCTTGTGAAGTTGATCACTAGTACCAATGGGGTAATCCGAGAACCCTAGACCAAGGAGGGAAGATAAAGTATGTGCTTTTGAGATACTCATACAGTTGTTTTAGCTCAGAGAGACCGAGCATGGCACTACCCTCAAGTATGGGTTAGGGGAACCTCAATTGGACTTGTAGATACATGTTGATAAGCCACTAATATAAGTTTGTTTAGCACAACCATTATATAAAATAGATAAGAATGAGATCTAATCTTTAGATTTGACATATGGTTATGACATGATGGAAAAACTAGAAATGGTTTAATAAATATCAATGCATATGTGATTAACCATATACAAGAATAATGATGATAATATGAATAGTTGGCTAATATCATGATGAATCTCTACTAGTGTTTACAACCTAATATGAGAAATTATAATGGGACGACACTAGTGATACATGTTACATGAATCATGTTGACGCAATATGGTTGGTGAATCTAGTGATGAATTCACTAACAAACTAGTAACTTAATATTAAAATGAAATAAGATCATATGAATGAAACTTGTTACTTGAGGTGATAATCTTAGTGCTTAATAAATATGAAAAATATAGATTGATAGTTTTCACAACATAATGATGATAATTCCTTGATATGATTTTGATGGATAAAATGGGTTAACTTTAGTTAACTCCTTTAGAACATGGTAATATGATGACGAAACCCTAATTCATGGGCAAAGATAAGTATGAAACCCTAACATATGAGATACGTCATGATGTAGCCTAAGCCCCTAAACCATGTTATATGATGAGTGGTTCACCCTTGTATCACCTTAGATGTTTGAAAACATCCTAGTAGCTTGGATTTAGTTCTGGAGCTTTTGTCTATGTTGTACATAGAATGGTGCCTACATGTGGATGAGAGCAATATAAGGTTTTCCCTAGATGTATGAGTATGGTTCACTTTCGAGGATGAAAGTTGTTTTAAGATGTATATGATGTGAAAGACTAGATTTCTGGCTTAATTTCGAGGACGAAATATCTTTAAGGTGTGTAGGATGTGATGGAGTGGACTTTTGGAATCCTAAAATGTCCAATGACTTAAGTGAAAGCATAAGGCTGAGATAGATTGAGGGTTCCAAGCTCTTGAAAAAGTAGGCGTTGATGTGAGGTTGACATCATGATTAAGATATCTCTTTTAATGCCTTCTTGAGGAATTTAATAGAATGACCAAATAGTTGAGATTTGGAACCAATTTTGTGTACAAGGTACCTTAAGTAGTGAGGAAGCTATGGTTAAAGTTTTATGGCAATTGGATGTTCCTAGAGATAGCTATTAAGGTTTGAAATTGGTTAAATAAATGATGCATAATGGATCGAAATATCTTCTTCCTAATAAACACACATAATAAAAAATAGTGCTAATATATTCTCAAAATTTGATATGAAATTTGGAATCTGATAAATATAAATAAATGAAGATGATCAATATCGAACTGCTTTTACAATACCCTTTTTCCATATGCCTTTCAGACTAAAAAATTCTCCATCGGAATTTCTAAAACTAATGAACTAGATATATAATGCATAAACATCTTTCAGCATTATCTATATTGATGATGTACTTATTTTCTGTAAAGACTGTGACTAACATTGGAAATACCTAAGCATATTCTTCCAAATAGAAAACATAATGGGTTGGTAGTCTATGCTAAAAAGATGAAACTATTTCATAAGTATTCAATTTCTGGGATACAAAATAGGAAAAGAAACTGTAGCCTATAGTAAGAGCTATAGATTTTGCCAACAAATTCCCAGATGAAATATTAGAGAAAAAATAACTCTAAAGATTTTTAGCACGCTTAAACTATATATTTGATTTCTAAGAAAACTTTACACTAGATAGAAAGCTCTTTATAGAGACTTAAAAGGGTTCCACAAGTTGGACAATAGATCATACCAAAAGTCGTTCAAATAATAAAATCAAAAGTCTAAAGATTATTATATTTAAACATCCTTGACCTAGAAACCTACAAGATAGTAGAAGCAGATGCATCAGATATAGGATATTGATAGATCCTTAAGCAAAAATTTGATAACAAAGAGAAACTAGTTCGATACACCTCCAAACCTAGAAAGAATTATTCTACTATCAAAAAAGAAATCTCAGTTATGGCCCTTACTATTATAAAATTTCAAGGTGATCTTTTAAATTATAAATCTTTATTAAGAGTAGATTGCAAATCAGCAATTAGAAAAATATGTTAAAGATCTTGCCTCAAAACAAATATTTGCTAAATGGTGACCAATACTAGAAATATTTGAATTTGACATAAAGTATAAAAGGAGAAAAAAAATTATTGCTTGATTTCTTATACAGAAAATTTACACATGGAAATAGTATTTAATAAGACTATCATGACGACTTCAATACTCGTTTGTAAATAAGGTCCTCCCTCAATGATACAAACAAGAAGGTAGAAGGAGAATAATGTAAAAATGGAAGTGGATTCATCATCAACTAAATTTGAATTCATCTTAAAGGTGTTCGAAGAGGTACTTATTCTAAAAAATGATGACCTCTCAAAACAAATATCTCATATAATAAATAAATATTTCCTAAAGGATACAAGCACATCCCCACTCTACCTAGAAAAAATCACAGGTATTATGAAAAAATATTTTTCGAAATAATAAGTGAAAAAAATTCATAATTATAGAGATAACTCTACAAAACAAATCTTGCAATTTTTTCAATTAAAATTTATAAAAAATCACTTTATCTGAATGGAATAAAGAAGGAAATTTAAATATTCTGAGACAATTTAAAGGTTTCTATCAACCCCAATGTTGTAACTATTGGGATTATCAAAATGCACGGAAAAAAGTTTTATACGTTCAAAATACACTAATGACTAGGGATGAGCATCGGGCTGGGTTATACCGGGTTTTGTTTATCCCAAACCCAAACTCACATTTTAAAGTGGGCCACGGGCCGGGTTTGGGCCCGGATAAAATTGAAAAATGCCAGCCCATACCCGACCCATATAAGAATGCTGGGTTTTGGGTCGGATTGAGATTTGCCTATATAACATCGGATGAGCGTACAAAATTTTGCTAGATCTAACTTGCTAACATGAAAACTAAACTAGTATGATATGTATTTTATGATCAACCTTCACAAGAATATATATATATATATATATATATATATATATATATATATATATCATATACTTTGTGATCAATGTAGCTGGAATATGTATACTTTAGTTGTGTGATCCCCTGCATCTATGAAATGGAACAAATCATTTTCTCATACATGTGAATGTATGAGACTTAAAAATAAATGGAAACTACAATGTTGTGACTTTTGCTTCCTCATCATATATGTATACACAATAAAATGGGTTTTGGAAGGACAAAAGATCATTTGTCTCCTACATGTGGGTGTATGAGAGAAAAAATGAGCATAATCTACTATGCACTGAGCAAAAGATCATTAGTCTCCTATATGTGGACATAGTAAGATGAAATCAAAAAAATCAAGTACGTCTATCCATGTCAATGATGGTTATCTTATTAGTATTCACTAATCATATTTATTAATTATAGATTATCCATGCTTCCATTAGTTGGATACATACTACATATTGCATCAAAAAATATGTATATTTTTCTTTCAAGAAGAATATAGATGTATACATACATACTGTACATAAAATCTAACATGAGCATTTGGGTTTTCGGGCCTGGGTTTGCCTCCGCCAGTACCCGACCCAAATAAAATATGGGTTTAAATTTTAGGCCTGACCCACCCATATTATAAATCAGGTTCGGGTCTGGATCGGGTTATGCGGGCTGGGTCACGGGTCATATCAGGCCGACCCGACCCGATGCTTCCCTCCTAATGACGCTTATGTGGTCAGTAAAATGGCCATTACAAACAAAATTGTCAAATAAGTTTTCCTATAAATTTTGGCAAAATTTTGGGCTAATAAGAAAAAATACTTCCCTCAATCTTAAAGGGAAATATTAAGGGTAAAGATCTTATTGAAGAATATCTAAATATGATGAAGTATAACTCATCCCATGGAATACCATGATTTATATAATGGAAATGCAAAAAGGAAACCATTGATCTACAATTAATTCTAGAAAGACAAATATATGTCAAGTAGTGGGATGAATTCAATATTATTTGAAAGAGAAAATTTATTCCAGTGCTAGTTTCTGATTACCAACAACACCATGAAAATTAAAACAAAAGATATGTTATCATTTAGTCGACTAAAAAAAGAGTTGACAAGAAAATTTTGGATCCAAAATCTCAATATTGCAGATAATCAATTATAATTATTAGTTTTTAAAGAAATATAAAAATTATGGATGAAAATTGTCCAGAGTTTTCCAATAAATTTGAAATTAAAGAAGATGAAAAAGAAAATAAAGTAAAAAAATTGTTACTAGACATTAAAAAGTTTTGATAAAAAATAGTGGTAAAAAATAAAGTAAATAAAAAACAGTTATCTAGTAAAATATAATAGTAAAAAGAATCAATGACCTGGTAAAAGTCAAACTAAAATAGTTAACATATTTTACTTAAGATTCCATGTATAAAAAGAAGTCACTTAAACATGGAAATGACACCTCTATGAAAAATTAATGGAAAAGAAGACAAGAATATTTTATCAATGCATGCATGCAAGTAGAGGTTTACAAGACATAAAACACTTGTCCAAGTCACAAAGTTGAAAGAGCAAGTGGAAACAACGACAATTTTGACCACTACATCAAAAAGAAACACTTGTCAAAGGAACAACTTGGGGAGAGCAAGTGGCAAGCTAAGCAAATCCCTCCATTCCATCCAAAGTGCCTATAAAAGACAAAGAAGTTGAAGAAGAGAGGAAGAGTTGTAATAGCTACAACACTCTTCCACCCAAAGAGTTCCCTTTTCTTATTGTGCTTTGATCTTGTAGTAAGATTAGTTCTAGTTCGAAATGCTCTATACTTAGAGAATTTCTAAGTGTTGTAATCCTTCCTCCACCTTCCCTATATTGTAACTTGATTCATATAGTCATGTGTTATTAGTTTTATACATGGATTTCAGAGTGTTACCTTCATTATCCAATAAAATTTATGTCTGAGTTTTTGTTAAAGATCAATTGTGTGTGCATGTTCTTCTCTCTTTGAATTATAATTAAAGACCCTTGTTTAGATAAAAAAGCAAGATCAAGGAGATTGGTGTCCTTTGGTGATGTGCTCAACACTCCCTTGGTGGGAATATTAGCGCACTCTTCTTCACATTTGTAAGTTTTTTATTGCTTATTTAACTTTAGAACCACAATTCTTCCCTCATCTTATACACCTAATCACCAACCCTAATTCATAATCACAAACCCTAATTCATTCTAATCACGCACTTATATCCATTATCCAAACACAACTCAGCCCTTCCTACGCCACCATTCTTTCCTGTTATCCAAACACAACTCAGCCCTTCCTACACCACCAATTATTCTGACACTCCACCAATATGCTATCAGTTATCCAAACATGACTCAACCCTTCATATGACACCATTCATTACACTTATCCAAACACAACTCAACCTTTCCTATGCCACCAATCATTCTGACACCACCAAAACTCCAACACCATAGTCCACCAATTCTCTAATGGCCAACCACCAAAACCCTATATATATATATATATATATATATATATATATATATATATAGAGAGAGAGAGAGAGAGAGAGAGTCAAGCTAGAATACACTCGAGTGTATCAAAGACCAAACACACTCAAGTCATTTTAAATCATGCAATGTGGATTTTGAAATTTTAAACCATTGATCTTCTTAAATATTATATGAATATACCACATATAAAATTTGAGCTCATTTGGACACTTATAGGTCAAGCATCTAAAGGCGACACATGCAATTCAAATTAGTTTTGTGTCTCAATTTTGTTGGTCATGAAAGAGTGACTTGGAAAAGTACAAATGAGCTCAAATTTTAAATCTAGCCTATATTTGATATAACAATTAATATCAACAATTTGGATTTATCAAATAAATTTTCTAGACATGTGAACACCATCTGAGTGTGCGGTGCAATATGTACACTCGAGTGTATTCTAGCATGTGTGTCTTTGTGTGTGTATACACATACATATATATACATATACATACATACATATATAGGCTACATATAAATGTGAGCTCATTTGTACTTTTGCAAGTCACTCTTTCATGACCAACAAAATTAAAAAATAATTTGAATTGCATGTTTCGCCTTTAGATGCTTGACCTATAAATGTCAAAATGAGCTGAAATTTTATGTGTAGTATATTCATATAATTTTGAAGAAGATCAATGGTCTAAATTTTCAAAATCCACTTTGCATTATGGAAAATGACTTGAGTGTATTTGGTCTCTGGTACGCTCGAGTGTATTCTATCCTGACTCTCTCTCTCTGTATATATATATATATATATATATATAAAATTTTGGTGGTTGGTCAATAGAGAATCAGTGGACTGTGGTGTTGGAGTAATGGTGGAGTGTTAGTATGATTTGTGGCGTAGGAAGGGCTAAGTTGTTTTGGATAACTGGAATGAATGGTGGCATAGGAAAGGTTGAGTTGCATTTGGATAACTGATAGCATATTGGTGGAATGTCAAATGATTGGTGGTGTAGGAAGGGCTGAGTTGCATTTGGATAGCAAGAATGAATGTTGGCATAGGAAGGGATGAGTTGTGTTTGGATAATTGATATAAGTGGGTGATTAGAGTGAATTACAGTTTGTGATTTTGAATTACTAGTACACTTAAATAAATGTAATTTCATTTAAAAAGGACATGCCAAACTGGTGGCGCTTTTCAATAAAAAAGACTTCATTGATAAGTTGATAGTTTTTATAGTACATGTGATAGATAAATGTCCTAGACATAAATATAAAATTCATATCAACACTATTTAAAAAAATATCTATATACAACTCCATCATTACTAAAATATTCACATACACACATATATATGTATATATACAAATATATATACATATATATATGTGTGTGTGTGTGTGAATATTTTACTAATGTCTAGTTGTATATAGATATTTTTTCATAGTGTTGATATGATTTTTATATTAATTTCTAGGACATTTATCTATCAAATGTAATATACAAAACTATCAATTTATGATGAAGTCCTTTTATATTGAAAAGCGCCACCAATTTAACATAAAAATGAAATCCAATTCCTATTAATGACTTTTTTTAATTAAAATACCTTTATTTAAATATAGTGGAAATACTAGGTGTAACGAACTAAAATATAGGTATATTCTTAATCTAGCCCTTTTCCCTAAGTTTTCCTATCCTTTCTATTCTTTTTGTCCTTTATGTTGAACTTGTGGAATTATTAGTGGTTTGGAGTATACTTGATCTCTATTCTTGTCAATGTATGGCTTAGTGCATAAATACCTTAGCTAGTGTTGAAATCAAGGTTTAAGATGCAAAATTACCACTTAAGTGAGATAATTATAAAATAATTTTGTTCTAGAACTTTCTATTGCCTTTTGGATTAAGGAAGAGAAAAAGGAATAAATAATAAAGCTTTAAACATGTTAATATGACATTAAATAATTAATGTGACAAATAGTGATAATAATGTGTAAATGGGTTAAAACTCATAAAAAAAACTCATCGGATAAAAATAACTTTAGATCTGAATTCCTTGGGTATGAATTGACTTGTGTGCCAAGTTTCACATTATTTACATAATAATAATTATTTTTATTCCAATTGTGAAATAAAAATAAAAATCAAAGCCAAATATATTAAATAAATTATTAAATAGTCTCAAAAGTGGAAATAAATCTCAAACTCAAAATCTACATGCAAAAATTAGAATACTTGTGAATTTTCATATAATTCGGACAATCTTAAATATTTTAGTTAATTCAGGTGAGAATATAATTTAAAGACAAAAATATTAAATAATATGTTAAAAAAATAATTCATGGAAAACATTGTGTTCCTCACGTTTGGTATTGCTTATAGGCCAAGTTTCACATTTTTAGAGACTTTCTAGATGCCTCTAATTCATTAAAGGAATAAATAAGTGATAAGATTTTAAAAAAATATAAAATGCTAAAATTCCTAAAAAATAAAAACTAAGGCCAAAATCGGATTCCTCTCCCCAAAATTAGATAGCATACCAAATTTGAATTTATTTGGACTTTGTTAGCACCCTAAAATAATTATAGAAAGTTGTGTACATTTAATGCATCAAAAAACCAAAGTTAGAAAGTTGTATTAAATGACTTTCATTTTAGATTTGCCACATGAACAGTGCTTATGGACAAAAGGGTCCTATATTTTTTGCATAACTCCCTCATTTTCAATGAAATTTTATGAAATAAGTTGTTTTAGATTGCAAATTGAATTCCACGTCCATGCATACCTTATTCGAAGCCTAAAATCACGTATTTGAGAAACACCCAAACTTGTTCTCCAAGGCTCTAGAAGTTTTCATCATTCGAAGCATCAAAACCAAACCCCATCTATATATACATATACCCATACCTCCACTGTCAGGACTCGTTACACTAAACGAGATTACTCAAAACATAAAACACAATCAATCACTAATTAATCACATACCCAAAAAATATGGGTAAATTAAAACTAATTTCAACGTCACCACCCGCTCATAAACATTTGCATAAGACCCCACAATATTTCTTATATCCATACTATGCCAAGAATTTGATATAAATTGATCTATCTCCTTGGCCACAACATATATACACAAGAGAACAATATTCGTATATGTCACACAAACAAGCATTAACATGCTAACAAAATCCCGATTCATTTGAAACACCATATACAAACTTTTTCTGCCTAGACCTGAGAGTATAGGTATGACTCTAGGACAAACTAGACATCTAATAAACTTTATCAAATATTCATTATTGTAGTTCCTCTTTACTTCTATGGTTCTGTTTTCGTCACTGCCGATTACCTAAAAAAATGTGGCGAACCACAAGGGTGAGACCCATGTCCCAACAAGAGATATAACCTCCAACAACGTTTATTAATTACAAAATTTTTAAGTAATTAAACAGTTAAGTAGTTTAATCAGATATAGCAAATAAGATCAACAGTACTGATGATTAACAAAATATATAAAGGAGTAGATAATAACTATCATCATTAGCCAGACTATCATCCTTTATCTTGTTGACAATATAAGCAATTCAGTAGCATATGCATTTCTAGCATCATGAGCAAGTCTAGTAACATAGCATAGCTAACAACATGAGCATGTATAATTGGTTGAACATATCAACATTATAAGAAGAGATAACAACATAAGCACAACAACCTGGATAAGCATGATTAGCAGTATATGCATCTCTAGTTAGAAAGGCATGGCTAGCATGCTAAACATAACTAACAACATGAGATATCTCACATCATGATTATAATTAGTCGTAGCAGTATAGTTATCAACAAAAGCATAGCTATTGTATGTATGCATCTACAATCTTAAGAATATCCACAACCTAAGTATATCTACTATCTCTTAATTGCACTAAGTATCATCTTTATGTAAAGATAACACACAAGGGTTATCATCCAATGTGAAACGTCATGTATAACCCTAAACAAATATGCTACTGGGCTGTATTACAACTATTATTACGCCCTGGGGAATTTGAATCGTACCATTCAAAGTCCAACCGACCCCTACGAAAGGCTATTCGGTTCCGTACAAGATCTAGGAGTGACGCTATCCGTCTTCCCCTCAGTCAGTATGAGTAAAAAGGCAGTGACATATCAGTCAAAGCTTCCACCACATCGGCATATAGTCAAGCTAATAACCACTAGTCCGACCTTGGTACAGGTCACGACACTAGAAACCAGGGTATTCAAACCCAATCACTATGGTACAACCGCAATTGTCCTCTAATCACATCATGTTATAATCACCGAGACACGACCACATCCGTTCTCAATCACATCAGATGTATGAGGCATGACCATAACCAACCTCCACAATCTGCATTGTAGATGACAAGGATATATCCTCAACCTTCTACCCCTGCATACTCAACAGTATGCGCTCTGAGTATCCCTTAGGAATACTCATTTCACCATCCAGCAAGTTCTGTCACTGAAGATGGTTCTACGACACAGGACACTACATGATTAGAGTTGCACTTGATTAGTTATGCCAATTGGGTGAATTAAGGCCGCATCAAACAAGTGGACATACAAACCCTAATTCACTTCTAGCAAGCATATAAATATCACAACTTTCAAAAGATATAAAACATGTGAAACATAATTTCTCATCTCATCATCACATGGTACTATTCACTTGCCATTCATGCGACCACACTAGTCATCATACTATCACAAGATATAAATCATTTTCACAATATCATAGGGTATCAACCCTTATCAACATAAGAGGATTACACCTCATTTAGGGCTCAAACGTGCCCAAAGGTCATTAAGACAATCACATTGTTCCCTACAAGATCATCATTATCTTTGCATGCCTTATAATAAGGCTCAACAACATCACATACATATAATATACTAGATCAACACAATATCACATTAATGAGCTAGGAGATATTCATAAACAATCATAGCAGGGTTATATTAACATTAGGGTTATAAGAATTCAATTATGATAATTAAGCTCATTAAACTCATTAAGTAAGTTTAGGGGCCTTACAACTATAAACCCCTAACAGGGAGTTTGCTCCCAAAATCCAAGGTAAACAAAGATGGGTACTTCCTTTGCACCTCATCCTATTACCTTCACATGGTTACTTTCATATCATTATAATGTCACATCATTCATACATATCTCATCTTGGGTCAACACAAAAACCCCCACCTAGAAGACATTTGCAAATATGGAAAAATAAACTTGTTGTGCCACTTGTACAAATCTAATAGTAATGTTCAACTTTAAATTCTAGCTATCATCCTAAAATTTTATCCATTGTATCAACACATTACTCAAAATTCATACTTGCTAGCTTTTTACCAATCATGCCATGTGTCCTATACCATTCCTTGAAGCATAAAAAAAGCAATGTATCCATCCCCCTTTTTTTATACACTGTGACTAGAACTCTTGTCAGTTCTTTTTCAGCATCAAAAGAAATGTTGACACTGGAACCTATCATTCCATACAAGGAAATATCATTCCTAATCAACCTTGTTAGGGGTGAAACAACAACATTATCTTCACCTTACTAGGATTTACACAACCTACTTAAAAGACATATCATGATCCCATAAAGAAATTTAATTAACCCCATCTCACTCTTGTTCAACTTGTTCTCATAACTATTGTTGTTTCAAAAACCCTAAGGTTTTTGAAGAAATATTAATCATATTTTTGACCATATTTGAAATACTTTGACATGTCATCATTTAAAGCTTGATATAACTTGTATGACCAGACTGGAACACTCTGTTCCTCCTATTCATAAATTCTATTTGTACATTGGTTAGTCTAAAGAACATAATTCTAAACTCATCATGGTCATGTGAATTATGTCATTCAATATAAATCTTATGCATTGATATTTGATCATATGTTTATCTAAAAGGAACACAATATCACATATCTATTGACCAACAAACCATCTATTCTTGATAGTGGTCTTGTCCAGTTATCACGGAACCATACACAACATTATAGAATCATTTTTTAAACAACATTTAGAGGGTCATCATAAACTCTCTCTCTATAAAGGAGATGAATACTTAGAATGTTCATTTAATAAACATCTCCAACCTTCATATACTTCCCATACTATTGACACATCTTGGAGACTAGGATTCATTACCTTGGTATCCACCTCATGTGCTATAAGGAACTCACATCCTTATATCATCTACTTTTACCAACATAACAAATTTCAAAACATATAAGAGGAGTCTTCCTAATTATTGGAAGGCTCAAAAGTAAAATCATCACAAACTTTATGATATTGGAACCATAGTCCAGGTTACCTTATGCTATAATAAGCTATCCGCCATCATGTTTACCATGAATCCACACATACCAAGTGGCAATAATCCACTTGAAAGTTGTGCCCTAGAAAGGAAAGACACAAAGGGAAACACACTTCCCACATCATAGCAACATTGTTCAAGGGTCACTAGAAAAAAGGTAACCAATTCTATTTTCATTATGCAAGTTACAACTTCTTATGTATCATTTTACCCTTTTCATTTTGGGTTCCTTGCCATTAACATAGGAATCATCATGATTAACATATCTCATTACTCCTTCCTTGATGACTATTTATCACACTTGGGTATGTTCTCTTATTTTGTTATATTTTTCAACAACTTATCAACAAGTAAATACTCATATTCCACATTTGCTTCATTAATTCAGGATCATCTCCCTTAATTTCTTTCACATGCATGCTGATTTTTTATTAACACTTTCTTACACACATAGGCTGGTCTGAAATTAACTCAGGTTCCACCTTAATTCTTTGCCATTATTCCCATTCATCTTCTCATTTTGTACATGTTATAGGAGTTCTTTCCATCTTATGTGGATTTCATACCTTGCTTCACTTTATAAGCATAGACTTGTCTATCTTTTATTTTATTATATTCTTGAATAACATATTTAAGAACTCCTCTTTTTCTAATTTGTATTCATATTTAGATTTCATGGTGTTATATCTTTCTCTTATAGTTACCAAACATTCACATTTTGATAGATAATGATGCAATTGTCATCTTCTTTAAGGTAGGATAGAGATATTCACACCATGATTTCTTATTCATTATGCTCTTTAGATTGTCTCAAAATGACTACTTAACCAGAGTAATCAGAAAGATAACAATCTAAGAGTTCTATACTTACCTTTCTTCAATAATTGAATACCTAGCCAGGGCACCCAAATACTGAGATTAGGCAGTATGCACCATATTTTTATGTCATATTCCTAACATAGACATCATCCTAGTCCTAAGTCCTAGTGTCCCTGTAGACTCAGTGAACCTAAAGCTATGATACCAAACTGTCAGGACCTGTTACACTAAATGAGATTACTCAAAACATAAAATACAACCAATCACTAATTAATCACATACCCAAAAATATGGGTAAATTAAAACCAATTTCAATGTCAGCACCCGCTCATAAATATTTGCATAAGATCCCAAAATATTTCTTATATCCATACTATGCCAAGAATTTGATACAAATTGATCTATCGTCTTAGCCACAACATATATACACAGGAGAACAATATTCATATATGTCACACAAACAAACATTAACATGCTAACAAAATCCCGATTCATTTGAAACACCATATACAAACTTTTCCTGCTTGGACCTGAGAGTACAGGGATGGCTCTCAAACAAATTAGACATCTAATCAACTTTAGCAAATATTCATTATTGTAGTTCCTCTTTACTTCCATGGTTCTATTTTCATCACTGCCGATTACCTAAAAAAATGTGGCGAACCACAAGGGTAAGACCCATGTCCCAACAAGAGATATAACCTCCAACAACATTTATTGATTACAACATTTTTAAGTAATTAAACAATTAAGCAGTTTAATCAGATATAAAAAATAATATCAACAATACTGATGATTAACAAAATACATAAAGGAGCAAATAATAACTATCATCATTAGCCAGACTATCATCCTTTATCTTGTTGACAATATAAGCAATTCAGTAGCATATGAAGTTCTAGCATCATGAGCAAGTCTAGTAACATAGCATAGATAACAACATGAGCATGTCTAATTGGTTGAACATATCAACATTATAAGAAGAGCTAACAACATAACCACAACTACCTGGATAAGCATTATTAGCAGTATATGCATCTCTAGTTACAAAGGCATGGCTATCATGCTAAACATAACTAACAACATGAGATATCTAGCATCATGATTATAATCAGCAGTAGCAGTATAGTTATCAACAAAAGCATAGCTACTGCATGTACACATCTACAATCTTATGCATATCCACAACCTAAGTATATCTACTATCTCTTAATTGCACTAAGCATCATCTTTATGTAAAGATAACAAACAAGGGTTATCATCCAATGTGAAACGTCATGTATAACCCTAAACAAATATGCTACATGACTGTATTACAACTTTTATTACGCCCTGGGGAATTTGAATCATACCATTCAAAGTCCAACTGACCCCTGCGAAGGGATATTCGATTCCGTACAAGATCTAGGAGTGCCAGTATCCTAAGATCTCTTCCCCTCGGTCAGTACGAGTAAAAAGGCAGTGACATCTCAGTCAAAACTGCCACCACAAGGACATATAGTCAAGCTGATAACCACTAGTCTGAACTTGGTACATATCACGATACTAGAAACCAGGGTATTCAAACCCAATCACCGAGGTACAACCACATTTGTCCTCTAATCACATCATGTTATAATCATCGAGACACGACCACATCCATTCTCAACCACATCAGATGTATGAGGCATGACCATAGCCAACCGCAACAATCTGCATTGTGGATGATAAGGATATATCCTCAACCTGCCACCCCCACATACTCAATAGTATGCGCTCTGAGTTTCCCTTAGGAATACTCGTTTCACCATCAAGCAAGTTCTGACACTGAAGATGGTTCTACGACACAGGGCACTACATGATTATAGTTGCACTTGATTAGTTATGTGTGACAAAGTGGTTTTTGCTTTAAATTCGAGGATGAAATATCTTTTAAGGTGTGTAGGATTTGATGGAGTGGAATTTTAGAATCCTAAAATGTCCAATGACTTAAGTGAAAGCATAAGTATGAGTTAGATTGAGGGTTCCAAGCCCTTGACAAAATAGGTTTGTTGGTTGATGTTAATATCATCCTTAACTTTATGGCTTTTGAAGTATTTAAGTGGATGATTGAACAATTGAGTTTTGACACTAAAATTGAGTAGAAGATAGTTTGAGTGGTGAGGAAGCAATGGTTAAAATTTGGTGACAATTGGATATTCCTAGAAGGAGTTATGAAGGTTTGCAATTTGAGAAATAATAGACATTTTTGAGGACTTATATACCTAAGTTGGTTTTAATAAGTGTCACACCCCTTTTGGTTTTTGGATGGGCGCGTGGCCTTTCTATTTCTCATGGACCCAATATCTGCACCCAAGCAGTTCAGTAAAGCCTAGAAGCCACGAATTGGCTGTGTGGGGTTTTCTCTGCCCTTGGATATGCTGGATCGAATGGTTTTTAGGTTGTCACCTTCATGGCAGTTGCTTCTTGACCATGCCGATGGCCTTCCACGATGGGGTGGCTTTGGGAAAGGTGGGGGTGGATGAGACCATGACTGCCTCCACCATCTCACAGATCGTGGGTGTGAGGAAGACTTCAAACTAGGTAGTTGGTTTTAGACTGGGAGAAGTTCCCTTTTGACCCACCTCTCCATCGTCAGTCGCAGGGAGAGCATGAGAATAGTAGATTAGGGAGAATGCAGTAGAGCTCGAGGAGGAGCAGGATGCTTCCATGTACTTTCCGTGGCATAGCCTTACAACGGTGAGCATGTGGAGGTGGGATCTGATGCAGCCTATGAGGTGGAGCGCCAGGTCATGGGTGCACAGACGAACGCGAGAAAGAAGAGACGATGGGCGAGCGTCGAGGTCTGGTAGTCCGCACGACGTGGGAAGAAGCCTGGGATCTTTCATGGTGGCTCAGTAGGCAAAGAGAAGGATCCCAGGGTGGCAACTCTTGCATCTCACTCACCCACAGGCGTCGGAGAGTCAGACTCAAGAGGAGAACAAAGGCAAGCTACGACGGAGACACCTCGACGTGGAGAGCTCCTTTGCAACGACGACTAGTTATTGGAGACCAGGGAGGAGCCGTAAGGACCATAGGAAGCGGGCGGTGCTAGGAGCGGGTGCCACCGATCTCCCCAAGCCAACAAGAGAGGCAGAAGAGGAGGACTGCAGCTACAGATTCCTCTCACGATCAGGAAGAGTCCCCCATGGCGGCGGTCGTTGTCTAGGAGACGACGCCAATTGAGACGGTGGTGTGGATCAAAGGTCCAGCAGCGGCACTCCCATGGAGGTGGAGTGTGGATGTCATGGCCCTGGAAGTTGATGCGGAGAATCGGAGGGCCAACGATCGCTCGCTTGAGCCCAGCTGCGGCGGCGCTACGTTTGGGGGAGAACGCAGTCATCGCGTAGGCGCCTGAAACGGAGAATGCGAGAGAATGGGGGATAGAAGGAATCAGGTCTGATGGCAGTGACTCAATCAAATCCTAGAGCAAACCGGCCAGAAACTGCTCGTGAACCAGCTTGAACCAAGCAGACCAACCAACAGAACGAGTCAGATGATCCATGCCCTGGCCACGTGGAGACACGTCATTGGCTCATAAAGGTAAAATCTTCATAAATATGCAGATCTTTGATAATTCATAGAGATTAGCTCGAGCATCAGAAAAATAAGTATAATATACCAAAATTCTCAAAAAAATGCGTAGAATATAGTAGAATGATAATATTAGGCTTTTTATGGTTAAAACACTATGATATCATGTAATATGTAAAATGCTCTTTTGATGTATAATAAATAATAAACGAAGACCTAAAATTATAGAAAAATGTCAGTAACTCCATAATAATGTTTATAATACACCTGATGTTAGGTATGATCATGTTGATGTACGAAATCGTGTAATTTGCTTAATATGGCTAATTAGGGCTAATAACCCTAATTAATATGTAAATAATGCATACATGGTCAATAAATGATGAAATTTACATAACAATCTTATATCAGTAACTGGAAGCTAATCTGGAACTTTGATATCTGTTAGATGCATAAAATTCATGTTAGATGAAGATGACCTATAATACATGTGATGAAACCCTAATTTGAGTAATACATGTAACTTAGGGTTAATATGTATCAATAATGATTTTGAACCTAATGTTCAGATAATGAGCTTTGATAATGAGATGCAATCTGGAAAATGACATTAGTGAGATAATCCTAAGATAAGAATGTAAGTAATGATGAGAATATCCATAATGAGATAGGAGAAACCCTAATGGACACAATTAGGGTTAAGATGAGATATAATAAGATGAGAACCTGATGATAGTATATGGTCTTGTCTTAATCAGGTTTAATCAAGGATATAGTTGATATCAAGAATATGTTGTGAATAGGATGTCTCTTTGGAAGGTACGCCATTACCTCTTACTTGGCTTATTATACAATATGCTTGTGTTATATGCATAGTAAAATACTTGGCATATGATATTGGATGAAATGATTATTCTTATATGATATGTTGCATGATTCTCTGTACTTATGGCTATGAACACTTGAAACATAATTTATATGTTCCATTATATGAAAGCACTAACTCTTTGGTAGTGTGCTTGGAAGTGACCTAACTCTTTGGTAGTGGTCACATTGTACATATGACCTAACTCTTTGGTAGTGGTCTGACCTAACTCTTTGGTAGTGGTCACCTTGTACAAATGATCTAACTCTTTGGTAGTGATCATAAAGGCCTTGAGATATAATGGAAAATAAGCTTAAAATATGTGTTCTCTTTTGTTAATGAATATCTTCGTGCAAGTATATGCTTTTCTTATATTCTTCTATACTGCCAAGTATATTAGTTTTATTCTTATTGCCAAGATATGATGAGAGGTAAATAAAAGACACGTAGGCGTACTCAGTACAATATTCATGAAATATTGTGCTGACGTGTACCGCATGTAATCTTTTGTTTAGGTTGTGGTTATGTTCTTGAAGATCCAGGATAGTTGGGAGTTGTGTGGCGAGATGATGTACAGGTGGACCTGTTGTCTTAAGATCCTGTAGTTTAGATGTAGTACATGTATATGTTAAAGTTTGCTGTTCAATATGTAATATCAAATGTTGTAACAATTCATGTTGTAATTATATGTTGAATGGTGAACATGTGTGTATGGTTTTATTATTGTTCATGTACATGTGCTACTGATTGTTTCCTTTTGACTTCCTCTGATTTTCTTCTTCTTATCCTGGTGTGGGGTGTTTAAATTGGGATTCTCGCTGAGGTGAGGGTTTCAATTTGGACGTCACACATAAGATTAAGTTTTAGAAAATCCGGGGACGTCACAGGTGGTATCAGAGCATGAACAATAGCAAAGCCTGACATTTGCTCATTATGCAACTCAAAACTAAAGAACCTTGAACTTTAATAATCTTTTAGGGTTAGATTAGTCGTCTTTTAGAGACTAGATCTGACCTAGCCGCTAGGTTAGCACCTAGATGTCCGAGAACTAGGCCTAGACTAGTGCTTGTTGTATAGCAAGTCCTTAGATGTCGTTCTTTCCTTATAGTGCAGCGGTATGGGACGTTGCACTATTTGGAAATGACGTGCATCAAGGGAAGAGAAACCCTAGACATATGGCGCTCGTTGTCTAGAGTAGATACACTAGTCTACCCCTTGTTCTCACCCTTTTCACTAGTTTTCATGACACCGTACTCTCTACTATGTGTGGGACACTCGTTTTCAGGATTTGGTTTTTGATTCCAAATGGATCGAACCTCGATAGTTTTCTCTGACGCTTGTTTTATCGGAGAAAAACTATATAATATTTTATTATGTATATGTATTACAAAAATGTGTCCCCACATATGTACGAGTAGGAGGTGGTCATGCAACCTAAGTGAAAGTGAATGACATCAGTCTAGAAGAGAGAGTAGTTCTAGATTAGATGTCTAGAGCCTTTTTGATATATATGATAGATGGAATAGATAGAATAGGTTTGATGATATGATCTAAGTCTTACATAGATGACATAAGATTGTTATGATGATCTATGTTTTTCTTTGAGGACTTAAGTTCAGTTTTGAGGATGCAAGATAAGTTTTGATGCTGCAAGTAAATAGGCTTTTATGAGATAAGATATGTTAAGCTAAGATAGGTTGTGAGTCAGCATGAGCCTCAAGCTCTTTTATGAAGGAGGACCTCTAGTGTTAGGACCAGTTTTGGGGTTATCTCAAGAGAGAGCGAGACCCACATGGAGAAGGTCAGATAACCTAGACTCCATGATATGAGAAATATGAGGTATGTGATATGATATGTCCTAAACTAGACTACTCCTGAGTGATTGAGTTGAGTTGCTTTCTGTATGATTCCTATAGTTTTGTTGAACCTTAGATGTCCTTAGGAGGACCAAACCCTAGAGACAGAGAGAGGCTGGATACATGTGCATATGTGAATATGAATATGAGTGCCTGTCATCTGGGTGAGGGAGAGAGCCCAAGACCCTGGAGGAGGTAGCCATGTTAGCTTCTGAGAAGCCTCATGCTCGGGTTGGTGGTTTCCCATATAGGAATCTAGTGGTTGCAGGTATAAGGGAGTTTTGGGTAAGCATGTTTCATGGGTAAAAGCTGAGAAGAGAATGTCATAGAATGTTTCATTTTGTGCTTTGTGGCTAGATCTTATGAAGTTGATCACTAGTGCCAGTGAGGTAATCCGAGAATCATAGACCATGAGAGGGAAGATAAAAGTATATACATATGGGACACTCATAGAGTTGAGCTAGCTCAGAGAGACTGAGCATGGCAATACCCTCATGATATGGGTCAGGAGAACCTCAGTTGGACTAGATAAAGTTTGGATATATGTTTAATTAGCCACTCACATTAGTTTGTTTAGCACAACCATGATAGAATATATGTAAGATGTGATCTAATCTCAAGACGTGATATATAGACATGATAAGATGGGAACCTAGAGATGGTTTAATAGATGGCAATGTATAAATGGTTAACCACATACATGTATAATTATGACAATGTGATATTATTGGTTAATCTTGTGATAAATTCACTAGTAAATGATGCAATTTATCATGAGTAATGAAATAAGATCATATGAATGAAACATGTTACATGAGGTGTTAATCTTAGTGCTTAATAAGATGAAAAATAAAGTCTGACAATTAGCACAACATTATAATTATGACACATTGGTATGATCTAGATGGATAAAGTGGGTTAACTATAGTTAACTTCCTCCTAAAAGGCATATGTTAATGATGAACATGTTCTAACAATGAGCTAAATAAAATGTGGATGACACCTTGATATATGGGTTAACCTTAGTTAACTCCTTTAGAACATGGTAATATGAAGTTGCATAATAATGCATGGGTGACGATAAGGAAGCAACCCTAATATATGAGATAGGTCATGACAAAATCTAAGTTTCTAAACGTTGAGTTCAACCTTGAATGAAGTGTTTGTGCACCAAGATGGTTGTAAAACCCCCCTAATAGTGCTTTGGATACATGGTTCTAGGTAATCTTGCGGATATGTTACACATAGAATAGTGCATACATATGGATGAGAGCAAGATAAGCTTACCCTAGAAGCATGAGTAGGGTTTACTTTCGAGGACGAAAGTTCTTTTAAGATGTATATGATGTGACAAAGTGGTTTTTGCTTTAAATTAGAGGATGAAATATCTTTTAAGGTGTGTAGGATGTGATGGAGTGGACTTTTAGAATCCTAAAATGTCCAATGACTTAAGTGAAAGCATAAGTATGAGTTAGATTGAGGGTTCCAAGCCCTTGACAAAATAGGTTTGTTGGTTGATGTTAATATCATCCTTAACTTTATGGCTTTTGAAGTATTTAAGTGGATGATTGAACAATTGAGTTTTGACACCAAAATTGAGTAGAAGATAGTTTGAGTGGTGAGGAAGCAATGGTTAAAATTTGGTGACAATTGGATAGTCCTAGAAGGAGTTATGAAGGTTTGCAATTTGAGAAATAATAGACATTTTTGAGGACTTATATACCTAAGTTGGTTTTGATAAGTGTCACACCCCTTTTGGTTTTTGGATGGGCGCGTGGCCTTTCTATTTCTCATGGACCCAATAGCTGCACCCAAGCAGTTCAGTAAAGCCTAGAAGCCATGAATTGGCTGCGTGGGGTTTTCTCTGCCCTTGGATATGCTGGATCGAATGGTTTTTAGGTTGTCACCTTCATGGCACTTGCTTCTTGACCATGCCGATGGCCTTCCACGATGGGGTGGCTTTGGGAAAGGTGGGGGTGGATGATACCATGACTGCCTCCACCATCTCACAGATCGTGGGTGTAAGGAAGACTTCAAACTAGGTAGTTGGTTTCAGACTGGGAGAAGTTCCCTTTTGACCCACCTCTCCATCATCAGTCGCAGGGAGAGCATGAGAATAGTAGATTAGGGAGAATGCAGTAGAGCTCGAGGAGGAGAAGGATGCTTCCATGTCCTTTCCGTGGCATAGCCTTACAACAGTGAGCATGTGGAGGTGGGATCTGATGCAGCCTGTGAGGCGGAGCACCAGGTCATGGGTGCGCAGACGAACGCGAGAAAGAAGAGACGATGGGCGAGCGTCGAGGTCTGGTAGTCCGCACGACGTGGGAAGAAGCCTGGGATCTTTCCTGGTGGCTCAGTAGGCAAAGAGAAGGATCCCAGGGCGGCAACTCTTGCATCTCACTCACCCACAGGCGTCGGAGAGTCAGACTCGAGAGGAGAACAAAGGCAAGCTACGACGGAGACACCTCGACGTGGAGAGCTCCTTTGCAACGACGACTAGTTATTGGAGACCAGGGAGGAGCCGTAAGGACCATAGGAAGCGGGCGGTGCCAGGAGCGGGTGCCACCGATCTCCCCAAGCCAACAAGAGAGGCAGAAGAGGAGGACTGCAACTACAAATTCCTCTCACGATCAGGAAGAGTCCCCCACGACGGCGGTCGTTGTCTAGGAGACGACGCCAATTGAGACGGTGGTGTGGATCAAAGGTCCAGCAGCGGGGCTCCCATGGAGGTGGAGTGTGGATGTCGTGGCCCTGGAAGTTGATGCGGAGAATCAGAGGGCCAACGATCGCTCTCTTGAGCCCAGCTGTGGCAGCGCTGCGTTTGGGGGAGAACGCAGTCATCGCGTAGGCGCCTGAAACGGAGAATGCGAGAGAATGGGGGAAAGAAGGAATCGGGTCTGATGGCAGTGACTCGATCAAATCCTAGAGCAAACCGGCCAGAAACTGCTCGTGAACCAGCTTGAACCAGGCAGACCAAACCAACAGAACGAGTCGGATGATCCATGCCCTGGCCACGTGGAGACACGTCATTGGCTCATAAAGGTAAAATCTTCATAAATATGCAGATCTTTGATAATTCATAGAGATTAGCTCGAGCATCAGAAAAATAAGTATAATATACCAAAATTCTCAGAAAAATGCGTAGAATATAGTAGAATGATAATATTAGGCTTTTGATGGTTAAAACACTATGATATCATGTAATATGTAAAATGCTCTTTTGATGTATAATAAATAATAAACGAAGACCTAAAATTATAGAAAAATGTCAGTAACTCCATAATAATGTTTATAATACACCTAATGTCAGGTATGATCATGTTGATGTACGAAATCATGTAATTTGCTTAATATGGCTAATTAGGGCTAATAACCCTAATTAATATGTAAATAATGCATACATGGTCAATAAATGATGAAATTTACAGAACAATCTTATATCAGTAACTGGAAGCTAATCTGGAACTTTGATATCTGTTAGATGCATAAAATTCATGTTAGATGAAGATGACCTATAATACATGTGATGAAACCCTAATTTGAGTAATACATGTAACTTAGGGTTAATATGTATCAATAATGATTTTGAACCTAATGTTCAAATAATGAGCTTTGATAATGAGATGCAATCTGGAAAATGACATTAGTGAGATAATCGTAAGATAAGAATGCAAGTAATGATGAGAATATCCATAATGAGATAAGAGAAACCCTAATGGACACAATTAGGGTTAAGATGAGATATAATAAGATGAGAACCTGATGATAGTATATGGTCTTGTCTTAATCAGGTTTAATCAAGGATATAGTTGATATCAAGAATATGTTGTGAATAGGATGTCTCTTTGGAAGGTACGCCATTACCTCTTACTTGGCTTATTATACAATATGCTTGTGTTATATGCATAGTAAAATACTTGGCATATGATATTGGATGAAATGATTATTCTTGTATGATATGTTGCATGATTCTCTATACTTATGGCTATGAACACTTGAAACATAATTTATATGTTCCATTATATGAAAGCACTAACTCTTTGGTAGTGTGCTTGAAAGTGACCTAACTCTTTGGTAGTGGTCACATTGTACATATGACCTAACTCTTTGGTAGTTGTCTGACCTAACTCTTTGGTAGTGGTCACCTTGTACAAATGATCTAACTCTTTGGTAGTGATCATAAAGGCCTTGAGATATAATGGAAAATAAGCTTAAAATATGTGTTCTCTTTTGTTAATGAATATCTTCGTGCAAGTATATGCTTTTCTTATATTCTTCTGTTACTGCCAAGTATATTAGTTTTATTCTTATTGCCAAGATATGACGAGAGGTAAATAAAAGACACGTAGGGGTACTCAGTACAATATTCATGAAATATTGTGCTGACGTGTACCGCATGTAATCTTTTGTTTAGGTTGTGGTTATGTTCTTGAAGATCCAGGATAGTTGAGAGTTGTGTGGCGAGCTGATGTACAGGTGGACCTGTTGTCTTAAGATCCTGTAGTTTAGATGTAGTACATGTATACGTTAATGTTTGCTGTTGAATATGTAATATCAAATGTTGTAACAATTCATGTTGTAATTATATGTTGAATGGTGAACATGTGTGTATGGTTTTATTATTGTTCATGTACATGTGCTACTGATTGTTTCCTTTTGACTTCCTCTGATTTTCTTCTTCTTAGCCTGGTGTGGGGTGTTTAAATTGGGATTCTCGCTGAGGTGAGGGTTTCAATTTGGACGTCACACATAAGATTAAGTTTTAGAAAATTCGGGGACGTCACAGGTGGTATCAGAGCATGAACAATAGCAAAGCCTGACATTTGCTCATTATGCAACTCAAAACTAAAGAACCTTGAACTTTAATAATCTTTTAGGGTTAGATTAGTCGTCTTTTAGAGACTAGATCTGACCTAGCCGCTAGGTTAGCACCTAGATGTCCGAGAACTAGGCCTAGACTGGTGCTTGTTGTATAGCAAGTCCTTAGATGTCGTTCTTTCCTTATAGTGCAGCGGTATGGGACATTGCACTATTTGGAAATGACGTGCATCAAGGGAAGAGAAACCCTAGACATATGGCGCTCGTTGTCTAGAGTAGCTACACTAGTCTACCCCTTGTTCTCACCCTTTTCACTAGTTTTCATGAAACCGTACTCTCTACTATGTGTGGGACACTCGTTTTCAGGATTTGGTTTTTGATTCCAAATGGATCGAACCTCGATAGTTTTCTCTGACGCTTGTTTTATCGGAGAAAAACTATATAATATTTTATTATGTATATGTATTACAAAAATGTGTCCCCACATATGTACGAGTAGGAGGTGGTCATGCAACCTAAGTGAAAGTGAATGACATCAGTCTAGAAGAGAGAGTAGTTCTAGATTAGATGTCTAGAGCCTTTTTGATATATATGATAGATGGAATAGATAGAATAGGTTTGATGATATGATCTAAGTCTTACATAGATGACATAAGATTGTTATGATGATCTATGTTTTTCTTTGAGGACTTAAGTTCAGTTTTGAGGATGCAAGATAAGTTTTGATGCTGCAAGTAAATAGGCTTTTATGAGATAAGATATGTTAAGCTAAGATAGGTTGTGAGTCAGCATGAGCCTCAAGCTCTTTTATGAAGGAGGACCTCTAGTGTTAGGACCAGTTTTGGGGTTAGCTCAAGAGAGAGCAAGACCCACATGGAGAAGGTCAGATAACCTAGACTCCATGATATGAGAAATATGAGATATGTGATATGATATGTCCTAAACTAGACTACTCCTGAGTGATTGAGTTGAGTTGCTTTCTGTATGATTCCTATAGTTTTGTTGAACCTTAGATGTCCTTGGGAGGACCAAACCCTAGAGACAGAGAGAGGCTGGATACATGTGTATATGTGAATATGAATATGAGTGCCTGTCATCTGGGTGAGGGAGAGAGCCCAAGACCCTGGAGGAGGTAGCCATGTTAGCTTCTGAGAAGCCTCATGCTCGGGTTGGTGGTTTCCCATATAGGAATCTAGTGGTTGCAGGTATAAGGGAGTTTTGGGTAAGAATGTTTCATGGGTAAAAGATGAGAAGAGAATGTCATAGAATGTTTCAGTTTGTGCTTTGTGGCTAGATCTTATGAAGTTGATCACTAGTGCCAGTGAGGTAATCCGAGAATCATAGACCATGAGAGGGAAGATAAAGTATATGCATATGGGACACTCATAGAGTTGAGCTAGCTCAGAGAGACTGAGCATGGCAATACCCTCATGATATGGGTCAGGAGAACCTCAGTTGGACTAGATAAAGTTTGGATATATGTTTAATCAGCCACTCACATTAGTTTGTTTAGCACAACCATGATAGAATATATGTAAGATGTGATCTAATCTCAAGACGTGATATATAGACATGATAAGATGGGAACCTAGAGATGGTTTAATAGATGGCAATGTATAAATGGTTAACCACATACATGTATAATTATGACAATGTGATATTATTGGTTAATCTTGTGATAAATTCACTAGTAAATGATGCAATTTATCATGAGTAATGAAATAAGATCATATGAATGAAACATTTTACATGAGGTGTTAATCTTAGTGCTTAATAAGATGAAAAATAAAGTCTGACAATTAGCACAACATTATAATTATGACACATTGGTATGATCTTGATGGATAAAGTGGGTTAACTATAGTTAACTTCCTCCTAAAAGGCATATGTTAATGATGAACATGTTCTAACAATGAGCTAAATAAAATATGAATGACACCTTGATATATGGGTTAACCTTAGTTAACTCCTTTAGAACATGGTAATATGAAGTTGCATAATAATGCATGGGTGACGATAAGGAAGCAACCCTAATATATGAGATAGGTCATGACGAAATCTGAGTTTCTAAACGTTGAGTTCAACCTTGAATGAAGTGTTTGTGCACCAAGATGGTTGTAAAACCCCCCTAATAGTGCTTTGGATACATGGTTCTAGGTAATCTTGCGGATATGTTACACATAGAATAGTGCATACATATGGATGAGAGCAAGATAAGCTTACCCTAGAAGCATGAGTAGGGTTTACTTTCGAGGACGAAAGTTCTTTTAAGATGTATATGATGTGACAAAGTGGTTTTTGCTTTAAATTCGAGGATGAAATATCTTTTAAGGTGTGTAGGATGTGATGGAGTGGACTTTTAGAATCCTAAAATGTCCAATGACTTAAGTGAAAGCATACGTATGAGTTAGATTGAGGGTTCCAAGCCCTTGACAAAATAGGTTTGTTGGTTGATGTTAATATCATCCTTAACTTTATGGCTTTTGAAGTATTTAAGTGGATGATTGAACAATTGAGTTTTGACACTAAAATTGAGTAGAAGATAGTTTGAGTGGTGAGGAAGCAATGGTTAAAATTTGGTGACAATTGGATATTCCTAGAAGGAGTTATGAAGGTTTGCAATTTGAGAAATAATAGACATTTTTGAGGACTTATATACCTAAGTTGGTTTTAATAAGTGCCACACCCCTTTTGGTTTTTGGATGGGCACGTGGCCTTTCTATTTCTCATGGACCCAATAGCTGCACCCAAGCAGTTCAGTAAAGCCTAGAAGCCACGAATTGGCTGCGTGGGGTTTTCTCTGCCCTTGGATATGCTGGATCGAATGGTTTTTAGGTTGTCACCTTCATGGCAGTTGCTTCTTGACCATGCCGATGGCCTTCCACGATGGGGTGGCTTTGGGAAAGGTGGGGGTGGATGAGACCATGACTGCCTCCACCATCTCACAGATCGTGGGTGTGAGGAAGACTTCAAACTAGGTAGTTGGTTTCAGACTGGGAGAAGTTCCCTTTTGACCCACCTCTCCATCGTCAGTCGCAGGGAGAGCATGAGAATAGTAGATTAGGGAGAATGCAGTAGAGCTCGAGGAGGAGCAGGATGCTTCCATGTCCTTTCCATGGCATAGCCTTACAACGGTGAGCATGTGGAGGTGGGATCTGATGCAGCCTGTGAGGCGGAGCGCCAGGTCATGGGTGCGCAGACGAACGCGAGAAAGAAGAGACAATGGGCGAGCGTCGAGGTCTGGTAGTCCGCACGACGTGGGAAGAAGCCTGGGATCTTTCCTGGTGGCTCAGTAGGCAAAGAGAAGGATCCCAGGGCGGAAACTCTTGCATCTCACTCACCCACAGGCATTGGAGAGTCAGACTCGAGAGGAGAACAAAGGCAAGCTACGACGGAGACACCTCGACGTGGAGATCTCCTTTGCAACGACGACTAGTTATTGGAGACCAGGGAGGAGCCGTAAGGACCAGAGGAAGCGGGCGGTGCCAGGAGTGGGTGCTACCGATCTCCCCAAGCCAACAAGAGAGGCAGAAGAGGAGGACTGCATCTACAGATTCCTCTCACGATCAGGAAGAGTCCCCCACGGCGGCGGTCGTTGTCTAGGAGACGACGCCAATTGAGACGGTGGTGTGGATCAAAGGTCCAGCAGCGGTGCTCCCATGGAGGTGGAGTGTGGATGTCGTGGCCCTGGAAGTTGATGCAGAGAATCAGAGGGCCAACGATCGCTCGCTTGAGCCCAGCTGCGGCGGCGTTGCATTTGGGGGAGAACACAGTCATCGCGTAGGCGCCTGAAACGAAGAATGTGAGAGAATGGGGGAAAGAAGGAATCGGGTCTGATGGCAGTGACTCGATCAAATCCTAGAGCAAACCGGCCAGAAACTTCTCGTGAACCAGCTTGAACCAGGCAGACCAACCAACAGAATGAGTCGGATGATCCATGCCCTGGACACGTGGAGACACGTCATTGGCTCATAAAGGTAAAATCTTCATAAATATGCAGATCTTTGATAATTCATAGAGATTAGCTCGAGCATCAGAAAAATAAGTATAATATACCAAAATTCTTAGAAAAATGCGTAGAATATAGTAGAATGATAATATTAGGCTTTTTATGGTTAAAACACTATGATATCATGTAATATGTAAAATTCTCTTTTGATGTATAATAAATAATAAACGAAGACCTAAAATTATAGAAAAATGTCAGTAATTCCATAATAATGTTTATAATACACCTGATGTCAGGTATGATCATGTTTATGTACGAAATTATGTAATTTGCTTAATATGGCTAATTAGGGCTAATAACCCTAATTAATATGTAAATAATGCATACATGGTCAATAAATGATGAAATTCACAGAACAATCTTATATCAGTAACTGGAAGCTAATCTGGAACTTTGATATCTGTTAGATGCATAAAATTCATGTTAGATGAAGATGACCTATAATACATGTGATGAAACCCTAATTTGAGTAATACATGTAAGTTAGGGTCAATATGTATCAATAATGATTTTGAACCTAATGTTCAGATAATGAGCTTTGATAATGAGATGCAATCTGGAAAATGACATTAGTGAGATAATCCTAAGATAAGAATGCAAGTAATGATGAGAATATCCATAATGAGATAAGAGAAACCCTAATGGACACAATTAGGGTTAAGATGAGATATAATAAGATGAGAACCTGATGATAGTATATGGTCTTGTCTTAATCAGGTTTAATCAAGGATATAGTTGATATCAAGAATATGTTGTGAATAGGATGTCTCTTTGGAAGGTACGCCATTACCTCTTACTTGGCTTATTATACAATATGCTTGTGTTATATGCATAGTAAAATACTTGGCATATGATATTGGATGAAATGATTATTCTTGTATGATATGTTGCATGATTCTCTGTACTTATGGCTATGAACACTTGAAACATAATTTATCTGTTCCATTATATGAAAGCACTAACTCTTTGGTAGTGTGCTTGGAAGTGACCTAACTCTTTGGTAGTGGTCACATTGTACATATGACCTAACTATTTGGTAGTGGTCTGACCTAACTCTTTGGTAGTGGTCACCTTGTACAAATGATCTAACTCTTTGGTAGTGATCATAAAGGCCTTGAGATATAATGGAAAATAAGCTTAAAATATGTGTTCTCTTTTATTAATGAATATCTTCGTGCAAGTATATGCTTTTCTTATATTCTTCTGTTACTGCCAAGTATATTAGTTTTATTCTTATTGCCAAGATACGATGAGAGGTAAATAAAAGACACGTAGGCGTACTCAGTACAATATTCATGAAATATTGTGCTGACGTGTACCACATGTAATCTTTTTTTTAGGTTGTGGTTATGTTCTTGAAGATCCATGATAGTTGAGAGTTGTGTGGCGAGCTGATGTACAGGTGGACTTGTTGTCTTAAGATCCTGTAGTTTAGATGTAGTACATGTATATGTTAAAGTTTGTTGTTTAATTTGTAATATCAAATGTTGTAACAATTCATGTTGTAATTATATGTTGAATGGTGAACATGTGTGTATGGTTTTATTATTGTTCATGTACATGTGCTACTGATTGTTTCCTTTTGACTTCCTCTGATTTTCTTCTTCTTAGCCTGGTGTGGGGTGTTTAAATTGGGATTCTCGCTGAGGTGAGGGTTTCAATTTGGACGTCACACATAAGATTAAGTTTTAGAAAATCCGGGGACGTCACATTATGCCAATTGGGTGAATTCAGGCTGCATCAAACAAGTGGACATATAAAGCCTAATTCACTTCTAGCAAGCATATAAATATCACAACTTTGAAAAGATATAAAACATGTGAAACATAATTTCTCATCCCATAATCACATGGTACTATTCACTTGCCATTCACGAGACCACACTAGTCATCATACTATCATAAGATATAAATCATTTTCACAATATCATAGTGTATCAAACCTTATCAACATAAGAGGATTACACCTCATTTAGGGCTCCACCGTGCCCAAAGGTCATTAAGACAATCATATTATTCCCTACAAGATCATATCTTTGCATGCCTTATAACAAGGCTAAAAACATCACGTACATATAATACACTGGATCGACACAATATCGCATTAATGAGCTAGGAGATATTCACAAAAAATCATAGAAGGGTTATATTAACATTAAGAAAATTCCATTATTACATCAACATGAAAGGAATCTAGATACGATTAACTCTCATCAAATTCATAATGCACATGTTTAGCATAAGAAAGTATCAACCATGTGGCTATGGTAACCACCAATTAACATATCAAGGTTATGATCATATTAAGGAGGTTATTCCACCATCATTCCATCATATAATAATGTTAAACATGAATACTCATCTTTATCGATTTGCATTAGAGTTAGGTGCACAATATAAATTATATTAATGTTACTAATCAGCACTTATATCCAAACCCTAACTCATGACATCCCCATTGGATCATGGATGCATAAGGTGAAGCATCACCATCACATTCCATACTATTCTCAAGTATGAGCCCACACATAAATCAAGGTGTAACCATCATGTTATATCATACTAGGGCTTCAATAATAATAAGAGAGTACTCCATGATTGTATTAATCATTCAAGGACTATTCTTACTCAATTACCATCATTTAGTTATATTAAAGCTAGGTATAACAAGCTATACCTCATTAGGGTTACTTATCAAAACAATATGGTTATCATCCCTTCTATACATATGAGTGAATAGGTAATACTACCTTATTAAGGGTAACCCTCCATTTGTTCCATCATCATTCAACCCGTATCACAATACCACAATGTCACCTAGAACCATTAGATGTTTAAAAGGTAAGACCTTTGGTTGTTTACATAAGTAAACACCTTGGATAAACCACCTATGAAGTACTTGATTTGTTCTTTATAAAGAGTCACCATCTAACCCTAGGCATCCCTTTATTAACAACACAAAAAGTTCCATTGGAAGTAGGGTAAAACCCACAATCGACTATTTATTTAGAGCAAGCCATCCATTGTTAACAAGTAAGATCCTTAAGTTGATCATATAAAGGAAACCATTTAAATCACATTATTAGGACCATCATATTACATTAGCCAAAATTTAACTTTATTGGAGGAATAAACATTAGATCTTGACCATTGGGTCAAGTTCATTTTCTAAAACCATCAATTATAGTATAGGTCTGACCATTGCATCAAGTGACCCAAGAAACCATTGGTATAAGGCTTAATTGATGATACAAATACAATGCTTAACTCAAAATAGGTTGTAGAGACCTAATCCACCATCATTAGTGATCACGAAATCACCATAGGTTGTTAGATCAACACTATATTCATTAATCAACATCAAATATTAAGCTAGTGTCAACATTGATTGATAGCATCAGTAAGGTGCTTAATGGTTGATCATTGTACTTCTAATTGATCCAAAACATGACCTAAGTGGGTGACCATAGGTTGTCACCATAATTTGACATCCTTGATCACGAACATCAATTTTTATGAAGACAACACCATAGGGTTGTTGCAATGGTACCATCATCGGGTCATGGTTTATAGAAGAAATCAACTTTAAACCCTAAAATTGACCATTGGTAGATAGGTGCTTAGCACCATAGGTTGTCAAACCAACCTGATCCAAGTCATATTGTACTTTAGGAATAATGTACACATGATCACAGGTTCATATAGAACTAAAATTAGAATATGGAACATTATAAAAATTGAAATCCAAGTAAAGCATAGCTTTTTAGTGAATGAATCATCATTTTCAAGCAAGAACATGATCTTGAAAGCTTATGGTAAGCAATAAACGTGGAGCAAGTTATAAAACTTGCCTATAATGAGAAGATAAAACCCACACAGAAGAAATCTCGAGTAGGTAGGGTAGAAAATCCAAGAGTAAGCTATGAATTCGTCCATCTAGTACCTTTCTGCATCAAATGAGCAAACCCTAAGCATAAGGTGCAAGAAAGGTAGGGTTTTAGAGCTTTAGAGCAATTTCTACCATAGAACAACAAGGTTCCGACCTGGAAAAATCTAGGAGGAAGGATAAAAAAGAAATAGACGGAGTAAAGAAGGAAATTGTTACACTTTTAGGTCAAGATCACTAGAAGGAAGCTTTTTCAACCCTAAAATGAAGTCAATTTCAACCTTAGAGCCTTTCTCGAAGAAGATCCCCACTTTATTCTTCCATGGGCAGCAAAATTCGTAGATGAACAGAGGGAGAACGAGATCTGGAGAAGGAGAGAGGTGGTGGAGAGGAAATGACCCATTTTGGCTCTTGTGGATAAGTATACAACACTTTAATATAAAGAAAAAGAAAAAGTTGAAATTCTAGTTTATATCCAAGTGTCCATGGCATTAAATTATTAAGAATATATAAGCACACACACAAGCAGCTCTCCCACCTTCCATCTAGACCTTCTTAGCTTACCTTTATCGAAATTCCCAGCCAATCACATAATTCCTTAGTTGATAGCTACTAAAGGTAGCTCATCCGTAAGGGGAAAACCCTAAAATACCCTTGGAGAAAACACCTTCCAACCAAGGTTTAAATAGGCACCCCGTGTCTCAAAAAAAATAAAAAATAATGATAGAATATACAAGGAACATAATGAAAGTGATAAATTGCAAATAAAACCTCTCAATTGGGTAAATTGCAAAAAAGTCCAAAATGTGCATAAAATTGCATAACTTGCTCAAACAATGTCCAAATTGGACCAAATTTGAAACTTAAGCTTGTATTATGATTTGAAAGCATATCACAAGATTATATTAGGGTTATGAGAATTAAATTATGATAATTAATCTCCTTAAACTCATTAATTAAGTTTAGGGGCCTTACAACTATAAACCCCTAACAGGGATTTCACTCCCGAAATCCAAGGTAAACAAAGACGGGTACTTACTTTGCACCTAATCCTATTACCTTCACATGGTTACTTTCATATCATAGTAATGTCACATCATTCATACATATCTCATCTTGGGTCAACACAAAAACCCCTACTTAGAAGACATTTGCAAATATGGAACATAGAAACTTATTGTGCCACCTGTACAAATCTAATAGTAATTTTCAACTTTAAATTCTAGCTATCATCCTAAAATTTTATCCATTGTATCAACACATTACTCAAAAGTCATACTTGCTAGCTTTTTACCAATCATGCCATGTGTCCTATACCATTACTAGAAGCATAAAAAAAAGCAATGTATCCATCCCCCTTTTTTTATACACTATCACTAGAACTCTTGTCAGTTCTTTTTCAGCATCAAAAGAAATGCTAACACTGGCACCTATCATTCCATACAAGGAAATTTCATTCCTAATCAACCTTGTTAGGGCTGAAACAACAACATTATCTTCACCTTAAAAGGATTTACACAACCTACTTAGAAGACATATCATGATCCTATAAAGAAATTTAATCAACCCCATATCACTCTTGTTCAACTTGTTCTCATATATATTGCTCTTTCAGAAACCCTAAGGTTTTTGAAGAAATATTAACCATATTTTTTACCATATTTGAAATACTTTGACATGTCATCATTTAAAGCTTGATATAACTTGTATGACCTGACTCGAACACTTTGTTCCTCCTATTCATAAATTCTATTTGTACATTGGTTAGTCTAAAGGAGATAATTCTAAACTCATCATGGTCATGTGAATTATGTCATCCAATCTAAATCTTATGCATTGATATTTGATCATAGGTTTATCTAAAAGGAACACAGTATCACATATCTATTGACCAACAAACCATCTATCAATGATAGTGGTCTTGTCCAGATATCATTGCCATTAGCATAGGAATCATCATGATTAACATATCTCATTACTCCTTCCTTGATGACTATTTATCACACTTGGGTATGTTCTCTTAATTTATTATATTTTTCAACAACTTATCAACAAGTAAATACTCATATTCCACATTTGCTTCATTAAATCAGAATCTTCTCCCTTAATTTCTTTCACATGCCATGCTGATTTTTCATTAACACTTTCTTACACATATAGGTTGGTCTGAAATTAACTCAGGTTCCACCTTATTTCTTTGCCATTGTTCCCATTCATCTTCTCATTTTGTACTTGTTATAGGAGTTCTTTCCATCTTATGTGGATTGCATACCTTGCTTCACTTTATAAGCATAGACTTATCTATCTTTTATTTTATTATATTCTTGAATAACATCTTTAAGAAATCCTCTTTTTCTAATTTATATTCAAATTTAGATTTCATGGTGTTATATCTTTCTCTTATAGTTACCAAACATTCAAGTTTTGATAGATAATGATGCAATTGTCATCTTCTTTAAGGTAGGATTGTGATATTCACACCATGATTTCTTATTCATTATGCTCTTTAGATTGTCTCAAAATGACTACTTGATCAGAGTAATCAGAAAGATAACAATCTAAGAGTTCTATACTTACCTTTCTTCAATAATTGAATACCTAGCCAGGGCTCCCAAATACTGAGATTAGGCAATATGCACCATATTTTTATGTCATATTCCTAACATAGACATCATCCTAGTCCTAAGTCCTAGTGTCCCTATAGACTCAGTGAACCTAAAGATATGATACCAAACTATCAGGACCCATTACACTAAACCAGATTACTCAAAACATAAAATACAATCAATTACTAATTAATCACATACCCAAAAATATGGGTAAATTAAAACCTATTTCAACGTTAGCACCCACTCATAAACATTTGCATAAGATCCCAAAATATTTCTTATATCCATACTATGCCAAGAATTTGATACAAATTGATCTATCACCTTAGCCAAAACATATATACACATGAGAACAATATTCATATATGTCACACAAACAAGCATTAACATGCTAACAAAATCCCGATTCATTTGAAACACCATATACAAACTTTTCCTGCCTAGACTTGAGAGTACAGGGATGACTCTAGGACAAACTAGACATCTAATCAAATTTATCAAATATTCATTATTGTAGTTCCTCTTTACTTCCATGGTTCTGTTGTCGTCACTACCAATTACCTAAAAAATGTGGCGAACCACAAGGGTGAGACCCATGTCCCAACAACAGATATAACCTCTAACAATGTTTATTGATTACAACATTTTAAAGTAATTAAACAGTTAAGCAGTTGAATCAGATATAACAAATAAGATCAATAGTACTGATGATTAACAAAATACACAAAGGAGTAGATTATAACTATCATCATTAGCCAGACTATCATCCTTTCTCTTGTTGATAATATAAGAAATTCAGTAGCATATGCAGTTCTAGCATCATGAGCAAGTCTAGTAACATAGCATAGCTAACAACATGAGCATGTCTAATTGGTTGAACATATCAACATTATAAGAAGAGCTAACAACATAAGCACAACTATGTGGATAAGCATGATTAGCAGTATATGCATCTCTAGTTATAAAGGCATGGCTAGCATGCTAAACATAACTAACAACATGAGATATCTAGAATCATGATTATAATCAGCCATAGCAGTATAGTTATCAACAAAACCATAGCTAATGTATGTACGCATCTACAATTTTAAGCATATCCACAACCTAAGTATATCTACTGTCTCTTAATTACACCAAGCATCATCTTTATGTAAAGATAACAAACACGGGTTATCATCCAATGTGAAACGTCATGTATAACCCTAAACAAATATGCTACACGGTTGCATTACAACTTTTATTACGCCCTGGGGAATTTGAATCGTACCATTCAAAGTCCAACCGACCCCTGCGAAGGACTATTCAGTTCCGTACAAGATCTAGGAGTGCCGGTATCCTAAGATCTCTTCCCCTCGGTCAGTACGAGTAAAAAGGCAGTGACATATCAGTCAAAGCTACCACCACAACGACATATAGTCAAGTTGATAACCACTAGTCTGACCTTGGTACATGTCACGACACTAGAAACCAGGGTATTCAAACCCAATCACTGAGGTACAACCACAGTTGTCCTCTAATCACATCATGTTATAATCACCGAGACACGACCACATCCGTTCTCAATCACATCAGATGTATGAGGCATGACCATAGCCAACCTCCACAATCTGCATTGTGGATGACAATGATATATCCTCAACCTGCCACCTCCACATACTTAACAGTATGCGCTCCGAGTTTCCCTTAGGAATACTCATTTCACCATCCAGCAAGTTCTGACACTGAAGATGGTTCTACGACACAGGGCACTACATGATTATAGTTGCACTTGATTAGTTATGCCAATTGGGTGAATTAAGGCTGCATCAAACAAGTGGACGTACAAACCCTAATTCACTTCTAGAAATCATATAAATATCACAACTTTGAAAAGATATAAAACATGTGAAACATAATTTCTCATCTCATCATCACATGGTACTATTCACTTGCCACTCATGAGACCACACTAGTCATCATACTATCACAAGATATAAATCATTTTCACAATATCATAGGGTATCAAAACTTATCAACATAAGAGGATTACACCTCATTTAGGGCTCAACCATGCCCAAAGGTCATTAAGACAATCATATTATTCCCTACAAGATCATCATTATATTTGCATGCCTTATAACAAGGCTCAACAACATCACATACATATAATACACCAGATCAACATAATATCGCATTAATGAGCTAGGAGATATTCATAAACAATCATAGCAGGGTTATATTAACATTAAGAACATTCCTTTATTACATCAACACGAAAGGAATCTAGATATGATTAACTGTCATTATATTCATAATGCACATGTTTAGCATAAGAAAGTATCAACCATGCGGCTATGAGAACCACCAATTAACATATCAAGGTTATGGTCATATTAAGGATGTTATTCCTGTTGGATAAATTGGACATTATGATAAATCCCTTTGTTTCGATGATGACAAACATTTCATTC
Source organism: Alisma plantago-aquatica (assembly GCA_963693085.1). Classification (NCBI taxonomy): domain Eukaryota; kingdom Viridiplantae; phylum Streptophyta; class Magnoliopsida; order Alismatales; family Alismataceae; genus Alisma; species Alisma plantago-aquatica. The sequence goes on along the minus strand of OY856409.1, from coordinate 389,960,436 downwards.
GTATTATTCTAACGAGCTACTTGAGTGTGCAGGATTATGGTGGATGACAAAGCAACTAGGGAAATCACGAGCTTACATATTTACTTTCATGCAATGTAATCACTATTGTAAAAACTTGTACAGTTATATAATGTACAAGTACTTAGATTGCATGTAAATCAAGCGTTAGATCTTCCCTAGCTACACACCATAGTTAGACAAGTCATCCCTTCCAAAAGGATCACATTATGCACACTCATAAACACACTTAGTGGTTTAATTAAAAGATTGAAACAGAGTCAATCTCGGTCGACCACACTCCTCGACCGAGACACTCTCGGTCGACAAACTTCTCGACCGAGATTGACCAAAAGTAGCCGTTAGACACAGCAGTTGACAGTTGCAAATAAACGTTAATCCAGAGAGCCTGTCGGTCGACGAATCCTCGACCGACTGGGCATCTCGGTCGACGAGTCCTCGACCGAGATGGTCTCTGACAGCAACTGCAGAATTAATTAACTAGCCGTTGCTAATGCACCTAACTTATTCCTAACGGCTAGTTAAGCACTAGGAACCCCCTAGAAGTTGTCTAGAACGTCCTTAAGCATACATAGGTCATTCCTATAAATAGGACATGCCTTAGGTCACCAAAGATCATCCAAGATATACTTGTGCTATACTTGAGCTTGAATATACACTTGCAATCTGTTTTAGAGCAATAGAGCACTTCCTACACTTGCCATTCATTCCTATTGCTCCCATTTCGTGCCCTATAGGCTAGTATCTCCTATCCACTACAATCACATTGTCATACACATTGGTTAGGAGATTTATACGCTTGATATAGGCAAATCAAGCCTTGTGCTTAAAAGGATAAGTTGTAATTTCTGTTTTCCTTTCTTGTTCCTGTTTATCTTTTGTACTCTCCTTGCTACTCCTAGGGTTGGAGGCTGCGGATTGGAGAGGGTTGACTTCTCAGGTGGAGAAGGGGACTTCAAGCTACTTCAAGAAGGCTATCGCACGGGAAGCTACTTCAGAAGGCTGGTGCAACGGGAGTTGGTGCATCTACTTCAAGGGAAGGCTGCTTTGAGTTGGGCGATTACTTCTAGGTGAAGGCTGCTTGAAGGGTTTAGGGAAAAGAAATGTATTTTATGTAAAGTCCTTGCGAGGTAATAAAATAATTTCTTTTCAAATCCCGGTTGGGTAAGCAACCGGGTAGTGGACTGACTACCTTAGTATTTGCTAAGGCTAGGAACCACTCTAAACCCTTGTGTCTCCTTATCCAATATTGTCTTTGTGGTTGCTTGAGTTAATTAATTGTTAAATTATCTATAAAACTCTATTCACCCCCCCTCTAGAGGTTTTCAATTCCATCATATAAGAATGTTAAACATGAATACTCATCTTTATCTATTTGCATTAGAGTTAGGTTTACAATATAAAATATATTAATGTTACAAATCAACACTGATACCCAAACCCTAACTCACGACATCCTCGTTGGATCATGGATTCACAAGGTGAAGCATCACCATCACATTCCATACTATTCTCAAGTATGAGCTGACACATAAATCAAGGTGTAACCATCAGGTTATATCATACTAGGGCTTCAACAATAATAAGAGAGTACTCCTTGATTGCATTAATCATTCAAGGACTATTCTTACCCAATTACCAACATTTAGTTATATTAAAGCTAGGTATAACAAGCTATACCTTATTAGGTTACATATCAACACAATATGGTTACCATCCCTTCTATACATATGAGTGAATAGGTAAGACTACCTTATTAAGGGTAACCCTCCATCTGTTCCATCATCATTCAACCTATATCACCATACCACAATGTCACCCAGAACCATTAGATGTTTAAAAGGTAAGACCTTTAGTTGTTTACATAAGTAAACAACTTGGATAAACCACCTATGAAGTCCTTGATTTGTTTTTTATAAAGAGTCACCCTCTAACCATAGGAATACCTTAATTAATAACACAAAAAGTTCTATTGGAAGTAGGGTAAAACCTACAATTGATTATTTATTTAGAACAAGCCATCCATTGTTAACAAGTAAGACCCTTAAGTTGATCATATAAAGGAAACAATTTAAATCACATTATTAGGACCAACATATTACATTATCCATCATTTCACTTTATTGGAGGAATAAACATTATATATTGACCATTGGGTCAAGTTCATATGCTAAAACCATCAATTATAGTATAGGTCCGACCATTGCATCAAGTGACCCAAGAAAGCATTGGTATAAGGCTTAATTGATGATACAACTACAATGCTTAACTCAAAATAGGTTGTAGAGACCTGATACACCATCATTAGTGATCATGAAATCACCATAGGTTGTTAGATAAACACTATATTCATTAATCAACATCAAATATTAAGCAAATGTCAACATTGAATGATAGCATCAGTAAGGTGCTTCATGGTTGATCATTATACTTCTAATTGATCCAAAACCTGACATAAGGGGGTGACCATAGGTTTTTACCATAATTTTACACCCTTTATCACGACCATCAATTGTTATGAAGACAATACCATAGGGTTGTTGCAATGGTACCATCATCAGGTCATGGTTTATAGAAGAAATCAACTTTAAACCCTAAAATTGACCATTGGTTGATAGGTTCTTAGCACCATAGGTTGTGAAAACAAACTGATCCAAGTCATATTGTACCTTAGTAATAATGTACACATGATCACAGGTTCATCTAGAACTCAAATCAGAATAGGGAACATTATAAAAATTGAAATCCAAGTCAAGCATAGCGTTTTAGTGCATGAATCATCATTTTCAAGCAAGAACATGATCTAGAAAGCTTATGGTAAGCAATAAACGTGGATCATGTTATAAAACTTGCCTATAATGAGAACATAAAACCCCACACAGAATAAATCTCGAGCAGGTAGGGTATAAAATCCAAGAGTAAGCTATGAATTCTTCCATCTAGCACCTTTCTTCGTCAATTGAGCAAACCCTAAGCATAAGGAGCAAGAAAGGTAGGGTTTTAGAGCTTTAGAGCAATTTCTACCGTGTAACAGCAAGGTTCCGACCTAAAGAAATCTAGGAGGAAGGATAAAAAAGAAATATACGGAGGAAAGAAGGAAATTTTTACACTTTTAGGTCAAGATCACTAGAAGGAAGCTTTTTCAAACCCTAAAATGAAGTCAGTTTCAACCTTAGAGCCTTTCTCCAAGAAGATCCCCACTTTCTTCTTCCTTGAGTAGAAAAATTCACACCTGAACAGAGGGAGAACGAGGTTGGGAGAAGGAGAGAGGTGGTGGAGAGGAAATGGCTCGTTTTGGTGCTTGTGGATAAGTATATGACACTTTAATATAAAGAAAAAGAAAAAATTTGAAATTCTAATATATATCCAAGTGTCCATGGCTTTAAATTATTAAGAATATATAAGCACACACACAAGAAGCTCTCCCACCATCCATATAGACCTGATGAGCTTTCATTTGTCGAAATTCCCAGCCAATCACATAATTCCTTAGTTGATAGCTACTAAAGGTAGCTCATCCGTGAAGGGGAAAACCCTAAAATACCCTTGGAGAAAACACCTTCAAACCAAGGTTTAAATAGGCACCCTGTGTCTCAAAAAACTCAATAATGATGATATAATATATAAGGAACATAATGAAAGTGATAAATTGCAAATAAAACCTCTCAATTGGGTAAATTGCATAAAAGCCCAAAATGTGCATAAAATTGCATAACTTGCTCAAACAGTGTCCAAATTGGACAAAATTTGAAACATAAGCTTGTCTTATGATTTCAAAGCATATAAAAAAATTATATTAGGGTTATAAGAATTCAATTATGATAATTAATCTCATTAAACCCATTAAGTAAGATTAGGGGCCTTACAACTATAAACCCCTAATAGGGATTTCGCCCCCGAAATCCAAGGTAAAAAAAGATGGGTACTTCCTTTGCACCTCATCCTATTACCTTCACATGGTTACTTTCATATCATAGTAATGTCACATCATTCATGCATATCTCATCTTGGGTCAACACAAAAACCCCCACCTAGAAGACATTTGCAAATATGGACCATAGAAACTTGTTGTGCCACATGTACAAAGCTAATTGTAATGTTCAACTTTAAATTATAGCTATCATCCTAAAATTTTATCTATTGTATCAACACATTATTCAAAAGTCATACTTTCTAGCTTTTTAGCAATCATGCCATGTTTCCTATACCATTCCTTGAAGCATAAAAAAAGCAATGTATCCATCCCCCTTTTTTTCATATACTATCACTAGAACTCTTGTCAGTCCTTTTTCAGCATCATAAGAAATGCTGACACTGGCACCTATCATTCCATACAAGGAAATATCATTCCTAATAAACCTTGTTAGGGGTGAAACAACAACATTATCATAACCTTACTAGGATTTACACAACCTACTTAAAAGACATATCATGATCCCATAAAGAAATTTAATCAACCCCATCTCACTCTTGTTCAACTTGTTCTCATAGCTATTGCTGTTTCAGAAACCCTAAGGTTTTTGAAGAAATATTAATCATATTTTTGACCATATTTGAAATACTATGACATGTCATCATTCAAAGCTTGATATAACTTGTATGACCTGACTGGAACACTCTGTTCCTCCTATTCATAAATTCTATTTGTACATTGGTTAGTCTAAAGGACATAATTCTAAACTCATCATGGTCATGTGAATTATGTCATCCAATCTAAATCTTATGCATTGATATTTGATCATAGGTTTATCTAAAAGGAACACAATATCACATATCTATTGACCAACAAACCATCTATCCTTGATAGTGGTGTTGTCCAGCTATCACGGAACCATACACAACATTATAGAATCACTTTTTTTAAACAACATTTAGAGGGTCATCATCAACTCTCTCTCTATAAGGGAGAGGAATACTTGGAATGTTCATTTAATAAACATCTCCAAACTTCACATACTTCCCATACTATTGACACATCTTGGAGACTAGGGTTCATTACCTTGGTATCCACCTCATGTGCTATAAGGAACTTGTTGGTATGTATGCCCTGAGAGCCAATCATGGGATGATTGGTGGGATACATTAAGATTGATTTGATAAACATCAAAGGCAAGCTTCCAATTCTTTCTGGTTCAGTCATATGAGATAGTGATAGAACAGATTGAATGTCTAGAGAATGACAGTACTCAATGACGTATGCTTTCAGGTTGAGGACCTGAACGATGAGATCATACGGATGCTAAGAGTTTGTACATTCTTGTTATGTCCCTAGTCGGATGTCATTGTGGAAGGTAGATAGACAGCAATGATACACAAGACTAGATTGTGGTGTTGGTTGATGACAAAATCTCATTAGTCATGATATAGAGATATCAAACCAAACACATAGGTACTTGTTAGAGAACAAGGTACCTGACAGACCCACCGTGAGTTTGACACATGGAACCATGAGATGGTAGTCACAGTCATTACTCACAGTGATGGTGGTGAGTGTGATTCTTAGACCTGAAATCACTGCACTCAACACATGTCGTTGGGCACACTTTGACATCATCAAACGCAGTCCTGAAACATGGGTTGTTATAAAGGTGATGATTGGGTGGCTTTGACACATGGGGCTTTTGAGGGGTGAGTGATAGATATGGGATTTGTCCCTCCTGAGGGAGTTTGATATCCATGGCCACTTGATGAGTAGGATTGAGATAGGCGTACGCACGCATGTGTGAATCAGTATGTGATATTGATGTCATACATATCTCGTTCAATCTGCTCTGAGATCAAGAAAGTGAATGAACGTTGACAGGATGATTGTTCCATGCCTTGAGTTCATTCGGGATATCAGTGACAAAGGAATTATACATTCACTGTAACACCATTCACGGATTGTAGGATGAAAGTTGTTCTCCAACTTTCTACTTTCACTTGGGTAGCAATGATGTGTGACTAGGCACCGCTCTTTGCTTGTGAAGTCATAAGTGTTATGGACTTTCACTGCCAACGTGAAATGGACCTGCAGGGTCACACACATAGGATTTAACCTGGAAGAGGAGTTTTGTCCACAAAGAAATGTTTAGATTGATTACTAAAGGAGTTTAGTAGTTCAATTAAACACTCAATCAGTAGATAGCTCAATATCATATGGTTCAAGGTGTTGGACGCATTGATTGGAGTATCGGATTGATTGAAATCACAATTGACTGATTTTGCCCAACCTGTGCTCCCAACCGATCGGCTCATGTGATGAACCGGTCGGTTGAGGTGCTGAACCGGTCGGCTGGAGTGTCCAGTCCGATCGGCTCATGCCCAGGTTGAAATGACCGGTTCAAGAGTTGAACCGATCGGCTCAACTGATGCAACCGACCAGTTGGAAAAATCATGTCGGCAAGAATTTTCCTTTGGTTTCAAATTGCCCAATTCGATTGGGAATAACATTGGTATACGATACCAATTGAGAACGAAACAAGGAAAGTCTTTTTGAGCCGGATTAGGACCATGAACCGATCAGTTCAGGGCACCAACCGATCGGTTGGAGTGCCCCAAACGATCGGCTCAGGTCCAACCGATCGGCTCAATGGCCGAACCGATCGGTTCAGTTGTGAACCGATCATTTCAAGTTGCGAACCGGTTGCTTTTTGTGGAAAATTCTCGAACCCTTCTACTCCTGCTTTAGTCCCGTATTTCCGGGCACAGAGAACCCTGTCCCATGACCCGCCTATATATATAGGGGTATTGGGGGCTTCTCAAAGTACAACTCAATGCAAGCCGGTTGCTTTGCAAAGTTGTCATTCTCTCTGGTTTTGGTAACCGTGAGAGATCCCGAGCAAGTGCTTCCCGCAAAAGGGAGGTGCAGCAAGGGAAGGACAACTGCAGTTGCAACTGGCAGCAGGAGAGTGTGTTGGCGACTAGTACGTCAACAGGAGGGTGCGACTCCTTCCACTTCCTTGTGGGACAAGGAGAGTGGAGTTCCAGGTGGTCCGTGTGGACTACTACAGAGGCGGGAGGACACTGCCGCTTAGGAGGACAACTGTCATCTGACAGTCCGGTAGGAGGAGGAGTCGTCAGTCCCGGTGCGACCAGGAGCTGCACAGACACCGTCCAAGATCGGAGTTGAAGACCGCGCATTGCGCGAGGTATTGTCTCCGAGCAAGCCTCGGGACAAGGTATGATTCCACAAACCATACTTTCCTATTATATAGACGTTGACGCGTTTCCTCGGTATGGGTTGGGGGAGAAAATTTTTTTGTTTCCGCTGCCTTCTCTGTCTCCCCTAAAAACCCAACAGAACTCACATCCTTATATCATCTACTTTTACCAACATAACAAATTTCAAAACATATAAGAGGAGTCTTCCTAATTATTGGAAGGCTCAAAAGCAAAATCATCACAAACTTTATGATCTTGGAACCATAGTCCATGTAACCTTTTGCTATAATAAGCTATCCACCGTCATGTTTACAATGAATCCACACATACCAAGTGGAAATAATCCACTTGAAAGTTGTGCCCTAGAAAGGAAAGACACAAAGGGAAACACACTTCCCACATCATAGTAACATTGTTCAAGGGTCACTAGCAAAAAGGTAACCAATTCTATTTTCATTATATAAGTTACAACTTCTTATGTATCATTTTACCCTTTTCATTTTGGGTTCCTTGCCATTAGCATAGGAATCATCATGATTAATATATCTCATTACTCCTTCCTTGATGACTATTTATCAATCTAGGTATGTTCTCTTATTTTATTATATTTTTCAACAACTTATCAACAATTAAATACTCATATTCCACATTTGCTTCATTAAATTGAGATCATCTCCCTTAATTTCTTTCACATGCCATGCTGATTTTTCATTAACACTTTCTTACACACATAGGTTGGTCTGAAATTAACTCAGGTTCCACCTTATTTCTTTGCCATTATTCCCATTGATCTTCTCATTTTGTACTTGTTATAGGAGTTCTTTCTATCTTATGTGGATTTCATACCTTGTTTCACTTTATAAGCATAGACTTATCTATCTTTTATTTTATTATATTCTTGAATAACATATTTAAGAACTCCTCTTTTTCTAATTTGTATTTAGATTAAGATTTATTGGTGTTATATCTTTCTCTTATAGTTACCAAACATTCAAGTTTGGATAGATAATGATGCAATTGTCATCTCCTTTAAGGTAGGATTGAGATATTCACACCATGATTTCTTATTCATTATGCTCTTTAGATTGTCTCAAAATGACTACTTGATCAGAGTAATCAGAAAGATAAAAATCTAAGAGTTCCATACTTACCTTTCTTCAATAATTGAATACCTGGCCAGGGCACCCAAATACTAAGATTAGTCAGTATGCACCATATTTTTATGTCATATTCCTAACATAGACATCATCCTAGTCCTAAGTCCTAGTTTCCATGTAGACTCAGTGAACCTAAAGCTATGATACCAAATTGTCAGGACCCGTTACACTAAATGAGATTACTCAAAACATAAAATACAATCAATCACTAACTAATCACATACCCAAAAATATGGGTAAATTAAAACTGATTTCAACGTCAACACCCGCTTATAAACATTTGCATAAGATCCCAAAATATTTCTTATATCCATACTATGCCAAGAATTTGATACAAATTGATCTATCACCTTAGCCACAACATATATACACAGGAGAACAATATTCATATATGTCACACAAACAAGCATTAACATGCTAACAAAATCCTGATTCATTTGAAACACCATATACAAACTTTTCCTACCTAGACCTGAGAGTACATGGATGACTCTAGGACAAACTAGACATCTAATCAACTTTATCAAATATTCATTATTGTAGTTCCTCTTTACTTCCATGGTTCTGTTGTCGTCATTGCCGATTACTTAAAAAAGTGTGGCAAACCACAAGGGTGAGACCCATGTCCCAGTAAGAGATATAACCTCCAACAACATTTATTAGTTACAACATTTTTAAGTAATTAAACAGTTAATCAATTTAAACAGATATAAAAAATAAGATTAATAGTACTGATGATTAACAAAATACATAAAGGAGCAGATAATAACTATCATCATTAGCCAGACTATCATCCTTTATCTTGTTGACAATATAAGAAATTCAGTAGCATATGCAGATCTAGCATAATGAGGAAGTCTAGTAACATAGCATAGCCAAAAACATGTGCATGTCTAATTGGTTGAACATATCAACATTATAAGAAGAGCTAACAACATAAGCACAACTACCTGGATAAGCATGATTAGCAGTATATGCATCTCTAGTTACAAAGGCATGGCTAGCATGCTAAACATAACTAACAACATGAGATATCTAGAATCATGATTATAATCAGCCATAGAAGTATAGTTATCAACAAAATCATAACTACTGTATGTACGCATCTATAATATTAAGCATATCCACAACATAAGTATATCTACTATCTCTTAATTGCACTAATCATCATATTTATGTAAAGATAACAAACAAGGGTTATCATCCAATGTGAAACGTCATGTATAACCCTAAACAAATATGCTACAAGGCTGTATTAAAACTTTATTACACCCTGGGGAATTTGAATCGTACCATTCAAAGTCCAATCGACCCCTGCAAAGGGTTATTCAGTTCCATACAAGATCTAGGAGTTCATGTATCCTAAGATCTCTTCCCCTCAGTTAGTACGAGTAAAAAGCCAATGACATATCAGTCAAAGCTACCACCACAACGACATATAGTCAAGTTGATAACCACTAGTCCGACCTTGGTACAGGTCACAACACTAGAAACTAGGGTATTCAAACCCAATCACTGAGGTATAACCGCAGTTGTCCTCTAATCACATCATGTTATAATTACCGAGACACGACCACATCTGTTCCCAATCACATCAGATGGATGAGGCATGGCCATAGCCAACCTCCACAATCTCCATTGTGGATGACAAGGATATATCCTCAACCTGCCACCCCCACATACTCAACACTATGCGCTTCGAGTTTCCCTTAGGAATACTAATTTCACCATCCAACAAGTTCTGACACTGAAGATGGTTCTAGGACATAGGGCACTACATGATTAGAGTTGCACTTGATTAGTTATGCCAATTTGGTGAATTAAGGTTGCATCAAACAAGTGGACATACAAACCCTAATTCACTTCTAGCAAGCATATAAATATCACAACTTTGAAAAGATATAAAACATGTGAAACATAATTTCTCATCTCATCATCACATGGTACTATTCACTTGCCATTCATGAGACCGCACTAGTCATCATACTATCACAAGATATAAATCATTTTCACAATATCATAGGGTATCAACCCTTATCAACATAAGAGGATTACACCTCATTTAGTGCTCAACCATGCCCAAAGGTCATTAAGACAATCATATTATTCCCTACAATATCATCATTATCTTTGCATGCCTTATAACAAGGCTCAACAACAACACATACATATAATACACCAGATCAACACAATATCACATTAATGAGCTAGGATATATTCATAAACAATCATATCAGGGTTATATTAACATTAGGAACATTCCTTTATTACATCAACATGATGGGAATCTAGATATGATTAACTCTCATCATATTCATAATGCACATGTTTAGCATAAGAAAGTATCAACCATGTGGCTATGATAACCACCAATTAACATATCAAGGTTATGATCATATTAAGGAGGTTATTCCACCATCATTCCATCATATAAGAATGTTAAACATGAATGCTCATCCTTATCTATTTGAATTAGAGTTAGGTTCACAATATAAATTATATTAATGTTACTAATCAACACTTATAACCAAACCCTAACTCATGACATCCCCATTGGATCATGGATGCATAAGGTGAAGCATCACCATCACATTCCATACTATTCTCAAGTATGATCCCACCCATAAATAAAGGTGTAACCATAAAGTTATATCATACTAGGGCTTCAACAATAATAAGAGAGTACTCCATGATTGTATTAATCATTCAAGGATTATTCTTACCCAATTACCATCATTTAGTTATATTAAAGCTAGGTATAACAAGCTATACCTCATTAGGGTTACATATCAACACAATATGGTTATCATACCTTCTATACATATGAGTGAATAGGTAAGAATACCTTATCAAGGGTAACCCTTCATTTGTTCCATCATCATTCAACCCGTATCACCATACCACAATGTCACCCAGAACCATTAGATGTTTAAAAGGTAAGACCTTTGTTTGTTTACATAAGTAAACCCCTTGGATAAACCACCTATGAAGTCCTTGATTTGTTCTTTATAGAGAGTCACCATCTAACCCTAGGCATCCCTTCATTAACAACACAAAAAGTTCCATTGGACGTGGGGTAAAACACATTATCAACTATTTATTTAGAACAAGCCATCCATCGTTAACAAGTAAGATCGTTAAGTTGATCATATAAAGGAAACCATTTAAATCACATTATTAGGACCAACATATTACATTATCCATCATTTCACTTTATTGGAGGAATAAACATTAGATCTTGACCATTGGGTCAAGTTCATATGCTAAAACCATCAATTATAGTAAATGTTCGACCATTGCATCAAGTGACCCAAGAAACCATTGGTATAAGGCTTAATTGATGACACAACTACAATGCTTAACTCAAAATAGGTTGTAGAGACCTGATACACCATCGTTAGTGATCATGAAATCACCATAGGTTGTTAGATCAACACTATATTCATTAATCAACATCAAATATTAAGCTAATGTCAACATTGATTGATAACATCAGTAAGGTGCTTAATGGTTGATCATTATACTTCTAATTGATCATTGGTTGATAGGTGCTTAACACCATAGGTTGTGAAAACAAACTGATCCAAGTCATATTGTACCTTAGTAATAATGTACACATGATCACAGGTTCATCTAGAACTCAAATCAGAATAGGGAACATTATAAAAATTGAAATCCAAGTCAAGCATAGCGTTTTAGTTCATGAATCATCATTTTCAAGCAAGAACATGATCTAGAAAGCTTATGGTAAGCAATAAACGTGGATCATGTTATAAAACTTGCCTATAATGAGAACATAAAACCCCACACAGAATAAATCTCGAGCAGGTAGGGTATAAAATCCAAGAGTAAGCTATGAATTCTTCCATCTAGCACCTTTCTTCGTCAATTGAGCAAACCCTAAGCATAAGGAGCAAGAAAGGTAGGGTTTTAGAGCTTTAGAGCAATTTCTACCGTGTAACAACAAGGTTATGACCTAAAGAAAGCTAGGAGGAAGGATAAAAAAGAAATAGACGGAGGAAAGAAGGAAATTTTTACACTTTTAGGTCAAGATCACTAGAAGGAAGCTTTTTCAAACCCTAAAATGAAGTCAGTTTCAACCTTAGAGCCTTTCTCCAAGAAGATCCCCACTTTCTTCTTCCTTGAGTAGAAAAATTCGCACCTGAACAGAGGGAGAACGAGGTTGGGAGAAGGAGAGAGGTGGTGGAGAGGAAATGGCTCGTTTTGGTGCTTGTGGATAAGTATATGACACTTTAATATAAAGAAAAAGAAAAAGTTGAAATTCTAATATATATCCAAGTGTCCATGGCTTTAAATTATTAAGAATATATAAGCACACACACAAGAAGCTCTCCCACCATCCATATAGACCTGATGAGCTTTCATTTGTCGAAATTCCCAGCCAATCACATAATTCCTTAGTTGATAGCTACTAAAGGTAGCTCATCCGTGAAGGAGAAAACCCTAAAATACCCTTGGAGAAAACACCTTCAAACCAAGGTTTAAATAGGCACCCTGTGTCTCAAAAAACTCAATAATGATGATAGAATATATAAGGAACATAATGAAAGTGATAAATTGCAAATAAAACCTCTCAATTGGGTAAATTGCATAAAAGCCCAAAATGTGCATAAAATTGCATAACTTGCTCAAACAGTGTCCAAATTGGACAAAATTTGAAACATAAGCTTGTCTTATGATTTCAAAGCATATCAAAAAATTATATTAGGGTTATAAGAATTCAATTATGATAATTAATCTCATTAAACCCATTAAGTAAGATTAGGGGCCTTACAACTATAAACCCCTAATAGGGATTTCGCCCCCGAAATCCAAGGTAAAAAAGGATGGGTACTTCCTTTGCACCTCATCCTATTACCTTCACATGGTTACTTTCATATCATAGTAATGTCACATCATTCATGCATATCTCATCTTGGGTCAACACAAAAACCCCCACCTAGAAGACATTTGCAAATATGGAACATAGAAACTTGTTGTGCCACATGTACAAAGCTAATTGTAATGTTCAACTTTAAATTATAGCTATCATCCTAAAATTTTATCTATTGTATCAACACATTATTCAAAAGTCATACTTTCTAGCTTTTTAGCAATCATGCCATGTTTCCTATACCATTCCTTGAAGCATAAAAAAAGCAATGTATCCATCCCCCTTTTTTTCATATACTATCACTAGAACTCTTGTCAGTCCTTTTTCAGCATCATAAGAAATGCTGACACTGGAACCTATCATTCCATACAAGGAAATATCATTCCTAATAAACCTTGTTAGGGGTGAAACAACAACATTATCATAACCTTACTAGGATTTACACAACCTACTTAAAAGACATATCATGATCCCATAAAGAAATTTAATCAACCCCATCTCACTCTTGTTCAACTTGTTCTCATAGCTATTGCTGTTTCAGAAACCCTAAGGTTTTTGAAGAAATATTAATCATATTTTTGACCATATTTGAAATACTATGACATGTCATCATTCAAAGCTTGATATAACTTGTATGACCTGACTGGAACACTCTGTTCCTCCTATTCATAAATTCTATTTGTACATTGGTTAGTCTAAAGGACATAATTCTAAACTCATCATGGTCATGTGAATTATGTCATCCAATCTAAATCTTATGCATTGATATTTGATCATAGGTTTATCTAAAAGGAACACAATATCACATATCTATTGACCAACAAACCATCTATCCTTGATAGTGGTGTTGTCCAGCTATCACGGAACCATACACAACATTATAGAATCACTTTTTTTAAACAACATTTAGAGGGTCATCATCAACTCTCTCTCTATAAGGGAGAGGAATACTTGGAATGTTCATTTAATAAACATCTCCAAACTTCACATACTTCCCATACTATTGACACATCTTGGAGACTAGGGTTCATTACCTTGGTATCCACCTCATGTGCTATAAGGAACTTGTTGGTATGTATGCCCTGAGAGCCAATCATGGGATGATTGGTGGGATACATTAAGATTGATTTGATAAACATCAAAGGCAAGCTTCCAATTCTTTCTGGTTCAGTCATATGAGATAGTGATAGAACAGATTGAATGTCTAGAGAATGACAGTACTCAATGACGTATGCTTTCAGGTTGAGGACCTGAACGATGAGATCATACGGATGCTAAGAGTTTGTACATTCTTGTTATGTCCCTAGTCGGATGTCATTGTGGAAGGTAGATAGACAGCAATGATACACAAGACTAGATTGTGGTGTTGGTTGATGACAGAATCTCATTAGTCATGATATAGAGATATCAAACCAAACACATAGGTACTTGTTAGAGAACAAGGTACCGGACAGACCCACCGTGAGTTTGACACATGGAACCATGAGATGGTAGTCACAGTCAGTACTCATAGTGATGGTGGTGAGTGTGATTCTTAGACCTGAAATCACTGCACTCAACACATGTCGTTGGGCACACTTTGACATCATCAAACGCAGTCCTGAAACATGGGTTGTTATAAAGGTGATGATTGGGTGGCTTTGACACATGGGGCTTTTGAGGGGTGAGTGATAGATATGGGATTTGTCCCTCCTGAGGGAGTTTGATATCCATGGCTACTTGATGAGTAGGATTGAGATAGGCGTACGCACGCATGTGTGAATCAATATGTGATATTGATGTCATACATATCTCCTTCAATCTGCTTTGAGATCAAGAAAGTGAATGAACGTTGACAGGATGATTGTTCCATTCCTTGAGTTCATTCGGGATATCAGTGACAAAGGAATTATACATTCACTGTAACACCATTCACGGATTGTAGGATGAAAGTTGTTCTCCAACTTTCTACTTTCACTTGGGTAGCAATGATGTGTGACTAGGCACCGCTCTTTGCTTGTGAAGTCATAAGTGTTATGGACTTTCACTGCCAACGTGAAATGGACCTGCAGGGTCACACACATAGGATTTAACCTGGAAGAGGAGTTTTGTCCACAAAGAAATGTTTAGATTGATTACTAAAGGAGTTTAGTAGTTCAATTAAACACTCAATCAGTAGATAGCTCAATATCATATGGTTCAAGGTGTTGGACGCATTGATTGGAGTATCGGATTGATTGAAATCGCAATTGACTGATTTTGCCCAACCTGTGCTCCCAACCGATCGGCTCATGTGATGAACCGGTCGGCTGAGGTGCTGAACCGGTCGGCTGGAGTGTCCAGTCCGATCGGCTCATGCCCAGGTTGAAACGACCGGTTCAAGAGTTGAACCGATCGGCTCAACTGATGCAACCGACCAGTTGAAAAATCATGTCGGCAAGAATTTTCCTTTGGTTTCAAATTGCCCAATTCGATTGGGAATAACATTGGTATACGATACCAATTGAGAACGAAACAAGGAAAGTCTTTTTGAGCCGGATTAGGACCATGAACCGATCAGTTCAGGGCACCAACCGATCGGTTGGAGTGCCCCAAACGATCGGCTCAGGTCCAACCGATCGGCTCAATGGCCGAACCGATCGGTTCAGTTGTGAACCGATCATTTCAAGTTGCGAACCGGTTGCTTTTTGTGGAAAATTCTCGAACCCTTCTACTCCTGCTTTAGTCCCGTATTGCCGGGCACAGAGAACCCTGTCCCATGACCCGCCTATATATATATGGGTATTGGGGGCTTTTCAAAGTACAACTCAATGCAAGCCGGTTGCTTTGCAAAGTTGTCGTTCTCTCTGGTTTTGGTAACCGTGAGAGATCCCGAGCAAGTGATTCCCGCAAAAGGGAGGTGCAGTAAGGGAAGGACAACTGCAGTTGCAACTGGCAGCAGGAGAGTGTGTTGGCGACTAGTACGTCAACAGGAGGGTGCGACTCCTTCCACTTCCTTGTGGGACAAGGAGAGTGGAGTTCCAGGTGGTCCGTGTGGACTACTACAGAGGTGGGAGGACACTGCCGCTTAGGAGGACAACTGTCATCCGACAGTCCGGTAGGAGGAGGAGTCGTCAGTCCCGGTGCGACCAGGAGCTGCACAGACACCGTCCAAGATCGGAGTTGAAGACCGCGCATTGCGCGAGGTATTGTCTCCGAGCAAGCCTCGGGACAAGGTATGATTCCACAAACCATACTTTCCTATTATATAGACGTTGACGCGTTTCCTCGGTATGGGTTGGGGGAGAAATTTTTTTTGTTTCCGCTGCCTTCTCTGTCTCCCCTAAAAACCCAACAGAACTCACATCCTTATATCATCTACTTTTACCAACATAACAAATTTCAAAACATATAAGAGGAGTCTTCCTAATTATTGGAAGGCTCAAAAGCAAAATCATCACAAACTTTATGATCTTGGAACCATAGTCCATGTAACCTTTTGCTATAATAAGCTATCCACCGTCATGTTTACAATGAATCCACACATACCAAGTGGAAATAATCCACTTGAAAGTTGTGCCCTAGAAAGGAAAGACACAAAGGGAAACACACTTCCCACATCATAGTAACATTGTTCAAGGGTCACTAGCAAAAAGGTAACCAATTCTATTTTCATTATATAAGTTACAACTTCTTATGTATCATTTTACCCTTTTCATTTTGGGTTCCTTGCCATTAGCATAGGAATCATCATGATTAATATATCTCATTACTCCTTCCTTGATGACTATTTATCAATCTAGGTATGTTCTCTTATTTTATTATATTTTTCAACAACTTATCAACAATTAAATACTCATATTCCACATTTGCTTCATTAAATTGAGATCATCTCCCTTAATTTCTTTCACATGCCATGCTGATTTTTCATTAACACTTTCTTACACACATAGGTTGGTCTGAAATTAACTCAGGTTCCACCTTATTTCTTTGCCATTATTCCCATTGATCTTCTCATTTTGTACTTGTTATAGGAGTTCTTTCTATCTTATGTGGATTTCATACCTTGTTTCACTTTATAAGCATAGACTTATCTATCTTTTATTTTATTATATTCTTGAATAACATCTTTAAGAACTCCGCTTTTTCTAATTTGTATTTAGATTAAGATTTAATGGTGTTATATCTTTCTCTTATAGTTACCAAACATTCAAGTTTGGATAGATAATGATGCAATTGTCATCTCCTTTAAGGTAGGATTGAGATATTCACACCATGATTTCTTATTCATTATGCTCTTTAGATTGTCTCAAAATGACTACTTGATCAGAGTAATCAGAAAGATAACAATCTAAGAGTTCCATACTTACCTTTCTTCAATAATTGAATACCTGGCCAGGGCACCCAAATACTAAGATTAGTCAGTATGCACCATATTTTTATGTCATATTCCTAACATAGACATCATCCTAGTCCTAAGTCCTAGTGTCCATGTAGACTAAGTGAACCTAAAGCTATGATACCAAATTGTCAGGACCCGTTACACTAAATGAGATTACTCAAAACATAAAATACAATCAATCACTAACTAATCACATACCCAAAAATATGGGTAAATTAAAACTGATTTCAACGTCAACACCCGCTTATAAACATTTGCATAAGATCCCAAAATATTTCTTATATCTATACTATGCCAAGAATTTGATACAAATTGATCTATCACCTTAGCCACAACATATATACACAGGAGAACAATATTCATATATGTCACACAAACAAGCATTAACATGCTAACAAAATCCTGATTCATTTGAAACACCATATACAAACTTTTCCTACCTAGACCTGAGAGTACATGGATGACTCTAGGACAAACTAGACATCTAATCAACTTTATCAAATATTCATTATTGTAGTTCCTCTTTACTTCCATGGTTCTGTTGTCGTCACTGCCGATTACCTAAAAAAGTGTGGCAAACCACAAGGGTGAGACCCATGTCCCAGTAAGAGATATAACCTCCAACAACATTTATTAGTTACAACATTTTTAAGTAATTAAACAGTTAATCAATTTGAACAGATATAAAAAATAAGATTAATAGTACTGATGATTAACAAAATACATAAAGGAGCAGATAATAACTATCATCATTAGCCAGACTATCATCCTTTATCTTGTTGACAATATAAGAAATTCAGTAGCATATGCAGATCTAGCATAATGAGGAAGTCTAGTAACATAGCATAGCCAAAAACATGTGCATGTCTAATTGGTTGAACATATCAACATTATAAGAAGAGCTAACAACATAAGCACAACTACCTGGATAAGCATGATTAGCAGTATATGCATCTCTAGTTACAAAGGCATGGCTAGCATGCTAAACATAACTAACAACATGAGATATCTAGAATCATGATTATAATCAGCCATAGAAGTATAGTTATCAACAAAATCATAACTACTGTATGTACGCATCTATAATATTAAGCATATCCACAACATAAGTATATCTACTATCTCTTAATTGCACTAATCATCATATTTATGTAAAGATAACAAACAAGGGTTATCATCCAATGTGAAACGTCATGTATAACCCTAAAAATATATGCTACACGGCTGTATTAAAACTTTATTACACCCTGGGGAATTTGAATCGTACCATTCAAAGTCCAATCGACCCCTGCAAAGGGTTATTCAGTTCCATACAAGATCTAGGAGTTCATGTATCCTAAGATCTCTTCCCCTCAGTTAGTACGAGTAAAAAGCCAATGACATATCAGTCAAAGCTACCACCACAACGACATATAGTCAAGTTGATAACCACTAGTCCGACCTTGGTACAGGTCACAACACTAGAAACTAGGGTATTCAAACCCAATCACTGAGGTATAACCGCAGTTGTCCTCTAATCACATCATGTTATAATTACCGAGACACGACCACATCTGTTCCCAATCACATCAGATGGATGAGGCATGGCCATAGCCAACCTCCACAATCTCCATTGTGGATGACAAGGATATATCCTCAACCTGCCACCCCCACATACTCAACACTATGCGCTTCGAGTTTCCCTTAGGAATACTAATTTCACCATCCAACAAGTTCTGACACTGAAGATGGTTCTAGGACACAGGGCACTACATGATTAGAGTTGCACTTGATTAGTTATGCCAATTTGGTGAATTAAGGTTGCATCAAACAAGTGGACATACAAACCCTAATTCACTTCTAGCAAGCATATAAATATCACAACTTTGAAAAGATATAAAACATGTGAAACATAATTTCTCATCTCATCATCACATGGTACTATTCACTTGCCATTCATGAGACCGCACTAGTCATCATACTATCACAAGATATAAATCATTTTCACAATATCATAGGGTATCAACCCTTATCAACATAAGAGGATTACACCTCATTTAGTGCTCAACCATGCCCAAAGGTCATTAAGACAATCATATTATTCCCTACAATATCATCATTATCTTTGCATGCCTTATAACAAGGCTCAACAACAACACATACATATAATACACCAGATCAACACAATATCACATTAATGAGCTAGGATATATTCATAAACAATCATATCAGGGTTATATTAACATTAGGAACATTCCTTTATTACATCAACATGATGGGAATCTAGATATGATTAACTCTCATCATATTCATAATGCACATGTTTAGCATAAGAAAGTATCAACCATGTGGCTATGATAACCACCAATTAACATATCAAGGTTATGATCATATTAAGGAGGTTATTCCACCATCATTCCATCATATAAGAATGTTAAACATGAATGCTCATCCTTATCTATTTGAATTAGAGTTAGGTTCACAATATAAATTATATTAATGTTACTAATCAACACTTATAACCAAACCCTAACTCATGACATCCCCATTGGATCATGGATGCATAAGGTGAAGCATCACCATCACATTCCATACTATTCTCAAGTATGATCCCACCCATAAATAAAGGTGTAACCATAAAGTTATATCATACTAGGGCTTCAACAATAATAAGAGAGTACTCCATGATTGTATTAATCATTCAAGGATTATTCTTACCCAATTACCATCATTTAGTTATATTAAAGCTAGGTATAACAAGCTATACCTCATTAGGGTTACATATCAACACAATATGGTTATCATACCTTCTATACATATGAGTGAATAGGTAAGAATACCTTATCAAGGGTAACCCTCCATTTGTTCCATCATCATTCAACCCGTATCACCATACCACAATGTCACCCAGAACCATTAGATGTTTAAAAGGTAAGACCTTTGGTTGTTTACATAAGTAAACCCCTTGGATAAACCACCTATGAAGTCCTTGATTTGTTCTTTATAGAGAGTCACCATCTAACCCTAGGCATCCCTTCATTAACAACACAAAAAGTTCCATTGGATGTGGGGTAAAACACATTATCAACTATTTATTTAGAACAAGCCATCCATCGTTAACAAGTAAGATCATTAAGTTGATCATATAAAGGAAACCATTTAAATCACATTATTAGGACCAACATATTACATTATCCATCATTTCACTTTATTGGAGGAATAAACATTAGATCTTGACCATTGGGTCAAGTTCATATGCTAAAACCATCAATTATAGTAAATGTCCGACCATTGCATCAAGTGACCAAGAAACCATTGGTATAAGGCTTAATTGATGACACAACTACAATGCTTAACTCAAAATAGGTTGTAGAGACCTGATACACCATCGTTAGTGATCATGAAATCACCATAGGTTGTTAGATCAACACTATATTCATTAATCAACATCAAATATTAAGCTAATGTCAACATTGATTGATAACATCAGTAAGGTGCTTAATGGTTGATCATTATACTTCTAATTGATCCAAAACCTAACCTAAGGGGGTGACCATAGGTTTTCACCATAATTTGAAACCCTTGATCATGACCATCAGTTGTTATGAAGACAACACCATAGGGTTGTTGCAATGGTACCATCATCGGGTCATGGTTTATAGAAGAAATCAACTTTAAACCCTAAAATTGACCATTGGTTGATAGGTTCTTAGCACCATAGGTTGTCAAACCAACATGATCCAAGTCATATTGTACCTTAGGAATAATGTACATAGGATCACAGGTTCATATAGAACGCAAATAAGAATAGGGAACATTATAAAAATTGAAATCCAAGTCAAGCATAGCTTTTTAGTGCATGAATCATCATTTTCAAGCAAGAACATGATCTAGAAAGCTTATGGTAAGCAATAAACGTGGAGCAAGTAATGTCATAGTAATGTCACATCATTCATACATATCTCATCTTGGGTCTAAACAAAAACCCCACCTAGAAGACATTTGCAAATATGGAACATAGAAACTTGTTGTGCCACGTGTACAAAGCTAATTGTAATGTTCAACTTTAAATTATAGCTATCATCCTAAAACAATTTCTATTGTATCAACACATTACCCAAAAGTCATACTTTCTAGCTTTTTACCAATCATGCCATGTGTCCTATACCATTCCTTGAAGCATAAAAAAAGTAATGTATCCATCCCCCCTTTTGTTATACACTATCAATAAAACTCTTGTCAGTTCTTTTTCAGGATCAAAAGAAATGCTGACACTGGCACCTATCATTCCATACAAGGAAATATCATTCCTAATCAACCTTGTTAGGGGTGAAACAACAAAATTATCTTCACCTTACTAGGATTTACACAACCTACTTAGAAGACATATCATGGTCCCATAAATAAATTTAATCAACCCCATCTCACTCTTGTTCAACTTGTTCTCATAGCTATTGTTGTTTCAGAAACCCTAAGGTTTTTGAAGAAATATTAATCATATTTTTGACCATATTTGAAATACTATGACATGTCATCATTCAAAGCTTGATATAACTTGTATAACCTGACTGGAACACTCTGTTCCTCCTATTCATAAATTCTATTTGTACATTGGTTAGTCTAAAGGACATAATTCTAAACTCATCATGGTCATGTGAATTATGTCATACAATCTAAATATTATGTATTTATATTTGATCATAGGTTTATCTAAAAGGAACACATTATCACATATCTATTGACCAACAAACCATTTATCCTTGATAGTGGTCTTGTCCAGCTATCACGCAACCATACACAACATTATAGAATCACTTTTTTTTAAATAACATTTAGAGGGTCATCATCAACTCTCTCTCTATAAGGAAGAGGAATACTTGGAATGTCCATTTAATAAACATCTCCAACCTTCACATAATTCCCATACTATTGACACATCTTGGAGACTAGGATTCATTACCTTGGTATCCACCTCATGTGCTATAAGGAACTCACATCCTTATATCACCTACTTTTACCAACATAAAAAATTTCAAAACATATAAGAGGACTCTTCCTAATTATTGGAAGGCTCAAAAGCAAAATCATCACAAACTTTATGATCTTGGAACCATATTCCAAGTAACCTTATGCTATAATAAGCTATCCACCGTCATGTTTACAATGAATCCACACATACCAAGTGGCAATAATCCACTTGAAATTTGTGCCCTAGAAAGGAAAGACACAAAGGGAAACACACTTCCCACATCATAGCAACATTGTTCAAGGGTCACTATAAAAAAGGTAACCAATTCTATTTTCATTATGCAAGTTACAACTTCTTATGTATCATTTTACCCTTTTCATTTTGGGTTCCTTGCCATTAGCATAGGAATTAGCATGATTAACATATCTCATTACTCCTTCCTTGATGACTATTTATCACACTTGGGTATGTTCTCTTATTTTATTATATTTTTCAACAACTTATAAACAAGTAAATACTCATATTTCACATTTGCTTCATTAAATCATGATCAACTCCCTTAATTTCTTTCACATGCCATGCTGATTTTTCATTAAAACTTTCTTACACACATAGGTTGGTCTGAAATTAACTCAGGTTCCACCTTATTTCTTTACCATTATTCCCATTCATCTTCTCATTTTGTACTTGTTATAGGAGTTCTTTCCATCTTATGTGGATTTCATACCTTGCTTCACTTTATAAGCATAGATTTATCTATATTTTATTTTATTATATTCTTGAATAACATATTTAAGAACTAATCTTTTTCTAATTTGTAATTAGATTTCGATTTCATGGTGTTATATTTTTCTCTTATAGTTTCCAAACATTCAAGTTTTGATAGATAATGATGCAATTGTCATCTTCTTTAAGGTAGGATTGAGATATTCACACCATGATTTCTTATTCATTATGCTCTTTAGATTGTCTCAAAATGAATACTTGATCAGAGTAATTAGAAAGATAACAATCTAAGAGTTCCATACTTACCTTTCTTCAATAATTGAATACATGGCCAGGGCACCCAAATACTGAGATTAGGCAGTATGCACCATATTTTTATGACATATTCCTAAAATAGACATCATCCTAGTCTGAAGTCCTAGTGTCTCTATAGACTCAGTGAACCTAAAGTTCTGATACCAAACTGTTAGGACCCATTATACTAAATGACATTACTCAAAACATAAAATACAATCAATCACTAATTAATCACATACCCAAAAATATGGGTAAATTAAAACCGATTTCAACGTCAGCACCCACTCATAAACATTTGCATAAGATCCCAAAATATTTCTTATATCCATACTATGCCAAGAATTTGATACAAATTGATCTATCGCCTTAGCCACAACATATATACATAGGAGAACAATATTCATATATGTCACACAAACAAGCATTAACATGCTAACAAAATCCTGATTCATTTGAAACACCATATACAAACTTTTCCTTCCTGGACCTGAGAGTACATGGATGACTCTAGGATAAACTAGACATCTAATCAACTTTATCAAATATTCATTATTGTAGTTCCAATTTACTTCCATGGTTTTGTTGTCGTCACTGCCGATTACCTAAAAAAATGTGGCGAACCACAAGGGTGAGACCCATGTCTCAGCAAGAGATATAACCTCCAACAACATTTATTGATTACAACATTTTTAAGTAATTAAACAGTTAAGAAGTTTAATCAGATATAACAAATAAGATCAATAGTACTGATGATTAACAAAATACATAAAGGAGCAGATAATAACTATCATCATTAGCCAGACTATCATCCTTTATCTTGTTGACAATATATGCAATTTAGTAGCATATGCAGTTCTAGCATCATGAGCAAGTCTAGTAACATAGCATAGCTAACAACATGAGCATGTCTAATTGGTTGAACATATCAATATTATAAGAAGAGCTAACAACATAAGCACAATTACCTGGATAAGCATGATTAGCAGTATATGCATCTCTAGTTACAAATGCATGGCTAGCATGCTAAACATAACTAACAACATGAGATATCTCGCATCATGATTATAATCAGCCGTAGCAGTATAGTTAACAACAAAAGCACAACTACTATATGTACACATCTACAATCTTAAGCATATCCACAAACTAATTATATCTACTATCTCTTAATTGCACTAAGCATCATCTTTATGTAAAGATAACAAACAAGGGTTATCATCCAATGTGAAACATCATGTATAACCCTAAAAAAATATGCTACATGACTGTATTACAACTTTTATTACGCGCTGGGGAATTTGAATCATACCATTCAAAGTCCAACCGACCCCTACAAAGGGTTATTTGGTTCCGTACAAGATCTAGGAGTGCCGGTATCCTAAGATCTCTTCCCCTCGGTCAGTACGAGTAAAAAGGCAGTGACATATCAGTCAAAACTACCACCACAATGACATATAGGCAAGATGATAACCACTAGTCCGACCTTGATACAAGTCACGTCACTAGAAACCAGGGTATTCAAACCCAATCACTGAGGTACAACCGCAGTTGTCCTCTAATCACATCATGTTATAATCTCCGAGACACGACCACATCCGTTCTCAATCACATCAGATGTATGAGGCATGACCATAGCCAACCTCCACAATCTGCATTGTGGGTGATAAGGATATATCCTCAACCTGCCACCCCCACATACTCAACAATATGCACTCTGAGTTTCCCTTAGGAATACTTGTTTCACCATCCAGCAAATTCTGACACTGACGATGGTTCTAGGGCACATGGCACTACATGATTAGAGTTGCACTTGATTAGTTATGCCAATTGGGTGAATTAAGGATGCATCAAACAAGTGGACATACAAACCCTAATTCACTTCTAGAAAGCATATAAATATCACAACTTTGAAAAGATATAAAACATGTGAAACATAATTTCTCATCTCATCATCACATGGTACTAGTCACTTGCCATTCATGAGACCACACTAGTCATCATACTATCACAAGATATAAATCATTTTCATAATATCATAGGGTATCAACCCTTATCAACATAGTCGGATTACACCTCATTTAGGGCTCAACCATGCCCAAAGGTCATTAAGACAATCATATTATTCCCTACAAGATCATCATTATATTTGCATGCCTTATAACAAGGCTCAACAACATCACATACATCTAATACACCAGATCAACACAATAACACATTAATGAGCTAGGAGATATTCATAAACAATCATAGCAGGGTTATATTAACATTAAGAACATTCCTTTATTACATCAATATGAAAGGAATCTAGATATGGTTAACTCTCATCATATTCATAATGCACATGTTTAGCATAAGAAAGTATCAACCATGTGGCTATGATAACCACCAATTAACATATCAATGTTATGATCATATTAAGGAGGTTATTCCACCATCATTACATCATATAAGAATGTTAAACATGAATACTCATCTTTATCTATTTGCATTAGAGTTAGGTTCACAATATAAAACATATTAATGTTACTAATCAACACTTATACCCAAACCGTAACTCACTGCATCCCCGTTGGATCATGGATGCATAAGGTGAAGCATCACCATCACATTTCATACTATTCTCAAGTATGATCCCACACATAAATCAAGGTGTAACCATCATGTTATATCATACTAGGGCTTCAACAATAATAAGAAAGTACTTCATGATTGTATTAATCATTCAAGGACTATTCTCACCCAATTACCAACATTTAGTTATATTTAAGCTAGGTATAGCAAGCTATACCTCATTAAGGTTACATATCAACACAATATGGTTATCATCCCTTCTATACATATGAGTGAATAGGTAAGACTACCTTATTAAGGGTAACCCTCCATTTTTTCCATCATCATTCAACTTGTATCACCATACCACAATGTCACCCAGAACCATTAGATGTTTAAAAGGTAAGGCCTTTGGTTGTTTACATAAGTATACACCTTGGATAAACCACCTATGAAGTCCTTGATTTGTTATTTATAAAGAAGCACCATCTAAACCTAGGAATCCCTTAATTAACAACACAAAAAGTTCCATTGGAAGTAGGGTAAAACCCATAATTGATTATTTATTTAGAACAAGCCATTCATTGTTAACAAGTAAGACCCTTAAGTTGATCATATAAAGGAAACCATTTAAATCACATTATTAAGACCAACATATTACATTAGCCATAATTTCACTTTATTGGAGGAATAAACATTAGATCTTGACCATTGGGTCAAGTTCATATGCTAAACCCATCAATTATAGTATAGGTCCGACCATTGCATCAAGTGACCCAAGAAAGCATTGGTATAAGGCTTAATTGATGATACAACTACAATGATTAACTCAAAATAGGTTGTAGAGACCTGATACACCATCATTTGTGATCATGAAATCACCATAGGTTGTTATATCAACACTATATTCATTAATCAACATCAAATATTAAGCTAATATCAACATGGATTAATAGCATTAGTAAGGTGCTTAATGGTTGTTCATTATACTTCTAATTGATCCAAAACCTAACCTAAGGGGGTTACCATAGGTTGTCACCATCATTTGACACCCTTGATCTTGACCATCAATTGTTAAGAAGACAACACCATAGGATTGTTGCAATGGTACCATCATCGGGTCATGGTTTATAGAAGAAATCAATTTTAAACCCTAAAATTGACCATTGGTTGATAGGTGCTTAGCACCATAGGTTGTCAAACCAACCTGATACAATTCATATTGTACCTTAGTAATAATGTACACATGATCATAGGTTCATATAGAACTCAAATCAGAATAGGGAACATTAAAAAAATCAAAATCCAAGTCAAGCATAGCTTTTTAGTGCATGAATCATCATTTTCAAGCAAGAACATGATCTAAAAATCTTATGGTAAGCAATAAACGTGGAGCAAGTTATAAAACTTGCCTATAATGAGAAGATAAAACCCCAAACAGAAGAAATATCGAGCAGTTAGGGTAGAAAATCCAAGAGTAAGCTATGAATTTGTCCATCTAGCACCTTTCTTCATCAAATGAGCAAACCCTAAGCATAAGGAGCAAGAAAGGTAGGGTTTTAGAGAAATTTCTACCATGGAACAGCAAGGTTCCGACTTGGAGAAAGCTATGAGGAAGGATAAAAAAGAAATAAACGGAGGAAAGAAGGACATTCTTACACTTTTAGGTCAAGATCACTAGAAAGAAGCTTTTTCAACCCTAAAATGAAGTCAATTTCAACCTTAGAGCCTTTCTCCAAGAAGATCCCCACTTTCTTCTTCCTTGGGCAGAAAAATTCGTAGATGAACAGAAGGAGAAAGAGGTTGGGAGAAGGAGAAAGTTGGTGGAGAGGAAATGGCTTATTTTGGTGCTTGTGGATAAGTATATGACACTTTAATATAAAGAAAAAGAAAAAGTTGAAATTCTAGTATATATCCAAGTGTCCATGGTTTTAAATTATTAAGAATATATAAGCACACACACAAGAATCTCTCCCACCTTCCCTCTAGACCTGCTTAGATTTCCTATGTCGAAATTCCCAGCCAATCACATAATTCCTTAGTTGATAGCTACTAAAGGTAGCTCATCCGTGAAGGGGGAAACCCTAAAATACCCTTGGAGAAAACACCTTCAAACCAAGGTTTAAATAGGCGCCCAGTGTCTCAAAAAACTCAAGAATGATGATAGAATATCCAAGGAACATAATGAAAGTGATAAATTGCAAATAAAACCTCTCAATTGGGTAAATTGCATAAAGTCCAAAATGTGCGTAAAATTGCATAACTTGCTCAAACAGTGTCCAAATCGGACCAAATTTGAATCTTAAGCTTGTATTAAGATTTCAAAGCATATCAAAAGATTATAATAGGGTTATAAGAATTCAATTATGATAATTAAGCTCATTAAACTCATTAAGTAAGTTTAGGGGCCTTACATCCGCTAGCCATTGTGCACTATTTATGTTGTTCTAATTGAACCCAAATCGTCATCATATGTTGCCACCAAGTTGATTTTCTCTTTTTCGTAAACTCTCTCACTGACGGAAACTCTCTCCATGCAGTTTTATAGATCTTTGGGTAAGGTTCTCTATACCCCCTTCTTCATTTCTAAGTTGCTGATGTCGTTTGATTTCTCCCAAATGATTTTTCACCAATTTTCATCCGCCCAACCTGCTTTACATCGTCTGTCATGGCATGGACAGATCTTGCAGAAGGCTCCTATGCATGTTATCTGAGTTACCCCTCATGACCTTATTTCTGGAGTTTTTGCTGCATGAGTACTTCTGTCTTCTTGCATTCTTCATCATTTGTTTTGTCATTTGAATGATGGTATGGTAATATCACGAAATATCTTATCATGGTTATAACATCATTTACATACTAAAATCAGTAAAAATATATAGAACTGTAAAATTCATAACTTTTTACTCAAAGCTCCAAATATTATAATAAATATATTCTAGAATTGTGAGATTTTTCTTTATCATTTGGTATTGGTTTTGTTGTATAATGTTTAAGTTTTAAAGTCTGAATTTTTAGTGTTTTCATTTCACTTATGATCTTAATAATAATTATAGATAGCATAATAATTTATAAAGTTGGGATTTGAGTCAAGATATTAATAAGTAATCCTAAACCCAATATCAAGTTAATATTAGGAGTCAGTTTAGGATTTTGCTGAAGGTTTAGATATGTAGGATTTCCACCTATATAAAATACATTAAACCTTAACTAATGAACAAAATATTATATGTAGGTTTGAGTGACTTTAGAGTTGGAAGGGTAGAGTTTGATATCTGATTTGACTACTCAAGTCAAGGTATGTGCATCTTATCCCTTAAGTTGGACATGTTTAATAGACAAACCCTAATTTATCAAAGAGGCATGGACTTAACCTTTGTTCTTATTATTGCTCTTTTTGGCACAACTACTTCAATATTTACTTGGGTCTTGAACCCCACCTACAATATATCTATTAATTAAACTTAGCATATTATTTCTTCTAGCATGGTGATTTGATTGACTTGTTAGATAATGTAGTGTACCTCTTACAACCATCCACAATATGGGCAAAAGATATTTCGCCCAGGGAAATGTGTTTATTCTCCTCACTTATATATATATTGTAGGTGTTTGGGAATGTTCTACTCTCTCTCACCTATTAGTTGAGGTGTGGTAGGTGCCTCAGTCCTACTTAGTTAATATAGTCATACTATTACTCATGTATGTTTCTTTACTACTATTTGTTATTGCAAGATCCTTATTTGATATGTGTCTCATACTCTTGACTTTCTTTGTTCTTGATGGACATACACCCTTTATTATTTTTTATTGATCTTGTCTTGTTCTTGCTCTTTATCTGACACATACCTTATTTTCCTTCTCCTGTTGGGTGATCCCAACCACCCAGATTTGGGAAAAGGAGTGGAACAAGATTAGGGAGAACCAGCCTAGGAATAGATTCAAGAGACTTTGCTGAGATGTCTAGGTGGCTACTTCTAGATCCTGTAGTTACCTTTCTAGTTTATGTTTCATGAAACTCATGTCATGAACTTGGATCAAAGCCATATAATAACTTAGCCTTTTCTTTCCACTTATACTATTGATGTTTTTATATATGGGTCATGCTTATTTAAATGAAAATATTATGCATGCATCCTTTAAAAATTTAAATCCTTATAAAAGATGGTTGTTTAATATTTTCCATTAAAGTTTAGTAAGGGGGTGATCTTACCTTCTTACAACATAGTATCAGAGCCTGATAGGTAGCTATTAGGGCATCAATTGAAAGCAAGGGTTTCTACAAAGGATCAAGGTTCAGGGGTTGGCAAGATTTTCCTCCACACCACTAGCTTGGTTTACAAGGAATCTCGGATCCACATGATACCTGCCTAGTCTGAGCTGATACTGACAGTTTGAAATAGCATACCTTTAAGCAATAGTAGCCTTAAACATCTATGTTGGATACTCTTAGTAATCTAATATGACGACCTTGTGACTTGTTTGATTCCCTTACATCCCATAGGACCACATGTTTGGGTAGACTGTCCCAAGCACCTAGACTTTGAAGTTTGGTGAAATTAATTAGTAAGCAATAGTATGTTAGATCCTATACATGGTTTAGTAAGAATCACCCTTTTACCTCTAGTTTTAGTTTGACTTGGTAGGTCAAACCTTTTAAGGGTGGAGGATTAGTAGTATTAGTATCTTGATAGATCATGGATACATTAATTTTGGGGACAAAATCCTTTTAAGGGATGGAGTCATTATACCGAATCTAGATACTTTGACTATAGAAACCCTAATTTCATGAATAGGAGGTTAGTGTGATTGGATCCTTAGAATTTACCAAATAAGGTTAGACTTATCCCCTAGCATGCTTGTTTATATCCTAATATACATATGATGGTCATATGATGAATAGTGCATATGTTTGAACCCTAACGAGTATTTAATGTACATAATATGAGTAACTCATATTTCTTTGATGCTAAGTTTCAGTTCAAAGAAAGCATGTCTGAGGGAGGCTCTGGTGAAGGTGGAGGCGACTCCCAGGGAGGGGGTGGCGGCGCTTCTCAAGGAGGCGGCAAAGTGATCCGAGGAGGTAGCGGAGGTGGATCGGGGGGAGGTATTGCTTCTAGACGTGATACGAGACCTGCTGTTCCTAATCCTCGGTGGCTCCAGGCTCCTGCGTTCAGAAGAAACATCCACATTGGAGTAGAGAAGGAACCCAGGCAATGGTCAGATCTGTTCAAGAGGCCGTCAAAGGAAGTAGATCTAGGTGTATTACAGTCCAAGGAGCTAGAGATAAAGGACGGGGCGATAGTGTACTCAAAGTCAATCCCGGAGAGGAATGCGGCTAGGTGGAAGCTCTCGGTGGCAGGCTACATTGTAGATCTAAAACCTCATTGGCCGTCTCTGCAATCGTATCTTTAGGGGCTGTGGAAGATCAAGGGGACCATTGAGATCATCTCGAGAGGAAATGGCTATTTTATTGTGAATTTATCTGATGCAGGTGATATGGACACTGCCATTGATGGAGGGCCGTGGTTCGTGGCGGGGAAGCCTCTTATCATGAAGAAATGGGCAAGAGGATGCTCGCTAGATAAGCTGAAGCTTACAGAGGTTCCAGTCTGGGTGCGAATATTTGATTTACCCTTAGAACTGTGGGATGAGGAAATTTTCGGTATGATAGGCTCATACATCGGCAGTCCGCTGAAGGTTGACAAGGCTACTTTGGAGTTTAGAACACCGGAGTTTGCTAGGATGCAGGTGTTAATACATGCGTCGTCTAAGTTCTTAACCACTATTCCACTGGTGAGTGACGATGGTATGGAGGAAAAAGTCTCTGTTCAATATGAATGGGTTCCGAACAAGTGTGAGACCTATGGGACGTTTGGTCATGAAAATGCTGGGTGTGAGAAGGTTGTGGAGAAAGGTAAGAAACTAAAGGTGTGGGTTCCTAAGAATGTGATGGAGAACAACAAAGATAAAGGAGAAATGGCAGAGGTAGATTCTGTGGTTGAAACAGAGCATTTTGAAGATGCCTCAGATGTTCCGGCGAAGGAGATTGAGGCGGAGGTGGGTGTTGGGTCTCTAGTCTGCACTGATGTGGAGCTCATTACTCCAGAGAACAGTATAGTTAGAAGTGATGGATTCATCCCAGTCTCTAATGGTTCAAGGAAGAACAGAAAGAAAAATTCCTCTCCTCCGAAGGGTCCTTCCAAATCACTGGAGGTTGCTTTCAGGTCTGGGGTTAATATTTCGCCTAATTCGTTTCAACAGTTGTTTGTGAACGAGGGTGAGAAGGAGGCTACTGAGGCTGGCAGGGAGCCAACTAATATCATTTCTAATGGATAGTTCCATAGCTATCTCCTCCTGGAATGTGAGGGGACTGAACTATGGGGGAAGACAGTCCGCACTTCAGGAGTATATAGCGAGGAATGGGGTTTCTATTGGTTGTATTCTTGAAACAAATTTAAGAAGAAAGAAGGTTAGGAAGGTTTTGGATAGAATGTTTGGAGTTGGGTCCTGGATATCGAATCATGAGAGTCATGCCTTGGGGAGAATTATTTTGATGAAGCTAAAAGAGGATATCAGATTCACAAGTATCAAAGAATCCGATCAATTTGTTCATGTTCTTGTGGAATCACCTACTGGTAATTTCTTTCTTACTGCTGTGTATGCTCATAATAATCTTAATAAAAGGAGTTTGCTTTGGAATTCTATAAAGGAACTTCATAATTCCATCACTGGTCCTTGGCTACTCTGTGGAGATTTCAATGCTGTCCGTTTTGTGCATGAGAAGTTTGGTACTTGTGAGCCTTGTTATAGTTCTATGGATGCTTTTAATGAGTGTATTCTTCAGTCCTCTTTGGTGGGGTTGGATTTAAGAGGCTCCAAATACACGTGGGATAATAGGCAAATGGGAGATAAATTGGTGATGTCAAAGTTGGACAGGGTGTTCTATAATCTGGAATTTTTGGATAGCTTTCCTAATTCCTGGGGTGAGGTGGTGGCTAATATCCATAGTGATCATAGGATCATCTTGATGCATATGGATAAAAGGAGTAGCAGGAAGAAGGCCCCTTTTCGTTTTGTTAACGCTTGGTGTCAGAGAAACGATTTTATATCTATTGTTAAAGAAGCTTGGAATGTGGAGATTGTTGGGAATCCTATGTACCAAGTTTGCAGGAAGTTGGACAATGTAAGGTTCATGCTTTCGAAGTGGAACAAGTCTAAAGTGGGTGATCTTATTGAGAATAGACATATGAAGGAGTATGAGGCTTGTGTGGCTCAGAACTATGCTGATCTCAATCCTAGTGATGATTTGGGTATCCAAAATGCTGCTACTAAAAGAAAGGAAGCGTTGGAAGCTTAAATGCTGAAGAATCTTTCCTTAAACAAAAGTCTCGGGTCAATTGGCTGAAGCTGGGTGACAAGAACTCTAAGTTCTTTTATTCATCGATTAATACTAGAAGAATGAGGAACTCCATTAGGAGTGTTAATGTGAATGGTACGTGTATCTCAGAGGAGCAGGTTATACATGATGAGTTTGTTTCTTTCTATAGGGGTCTGTTTAATTCTGAAGGTGGAGATATGGTGAACTGGGATGAGGATTGGAAGTTGCCCCATTTATCTGCAGCTCATATTGAAGAGTTGAGTAAGATTGTTACGAGGGAGGAAATTGAGAAGGTTGTCATGGGAAGTGATGGGGAGAAGGCCCCAGGGCCTGATGGTTTTAATTTCACGTTTTATAAAGCTTGTTGGAGTGTGATTAGTGAGGATGTTGTGAGAGCTGTTCAGAATTTCTTTAGAAGTGGTCGTAAGTTGAGGGAGGTGAATAATACTTTTATTACCCTTATTCCAAAGTGTTCTAATGCTGTTGATGTTAGAGATTGGAGTCCTATTTCGTTATGTAACTCGATTTACAAGATTATTTCGAAGGTTTTGGCTAACAAGCTTCAGCCGATTTTACCTGAGATCATTGATAAAGCTCAGTGCACTTTCATAAAAGGCAGGTCTATTGCTGATGCTACCATGCTAGTGAATGAGCTTCTGAATATGATTACGAAGAGCTCCTCGCCCAAAATCTGTATTAAGGCAGACCTTATGAAGGCTTATGACTCAGTCAAATGGCAGTACTTGCAGCTTGTTCTGTCGGAGATGGGTTTTCCTAACTGTTGGATAGGTTGGATTTCTGAAATTCTCCATTCTACTAGCTTTCAAATTCTTATCAATGGGCAGCCCTCGGATTCTTTTTGCCCATCTAATGGCATACGACAAGGAGATCCGCTTGCACCTTATCTTTTTTTCATTGCGATGGAGGGGCTGTCTGCTATGTTGGCTAGTGCTGTTAGAAACAATCTTTTTCAACCTTTGAAGAATGGTAATGACATGAGGGTTTCTCATACGTTGTTTGCTGATGATGTGGTCTTATTTTCTGATGGAAATGAGGAGTCCGTGAGGGTTGTTGCTAGGATTATTGATGACTTTGGCACTATTTTTGGTTTGAAGCTCAGTAGTCAGAAGTCTACTTTCTTTGCTAATAAGGGGGTGGACATAGAGATGATTGAAAAGGCTTTGAATATTAAATATGAAGTTCTTCCTGTTAAGTATCTTGGTCTGTCATTGTTTGTAGGAAGATTATCGAGATCCTTATGTGCTCCTATTATTGATAAGATTAAGAGTCGTCTTGAAGGGTGGAAGGCAAGACAGTTATCTTTTGTAGGGAGAGTGGAACTTATAAGGTCCACTTTATCTTCTTTTCAGCTATATTGGGCTTCATCTTTCCCTTTCTGCAGAGACTTCTTGTGGGGAGGACCTGAACTTGAGAAGAAGACTCATCTTGTTTCTTGGAACCAAGTGTGCTTGCCTAAAGAAGAAGGAGGTTTGGGTTTGAAAAGATCAAGAGATATTGTGAATGCTTGTATTACTTTGAATCTGTGGAATGTTGCTGTTAAGAAGGACATGTTGTGGGTCCGTTGGGTGCATGGTATGTATTTGAAAGGAGACTCTATTTGGAGGTGCAAGATTGCCTCTAATGATTCATGGGTCTGGAAACAATGTCTTTATCACAGAGAGAGTATTAGTGATCATATATCTTTCTCTATGGGGAACGGAAAAGGTGTTAAACTATGGAGAGACCCCTAGTTTTTAGGTGGGTATTTGGAGGAGAAGTTGGCTGCTGGCTGTGTCATGAGAAGTGGCACAGGTCGGTTTGCTAGTGTTAGCTGCCTCATGAAAGACGGCAGCTGGATTGTCTCCAGGTCTAGACATGTGAATGCTATTGTGGATGTTATTCGTAGTGCTGATATGTCTATCTCTGAGAAGGAAGATGTGATTATGCTGAAAGGGAAGATTCCTACGAGAGTTAGGGATACGTGGGAGGCTGTTAGATTATCTGCACCTGTTTAGTTGTGGTCTAGCTGGTTATGGAATTCGAAAGCTGCTATGAGGCACAAGACGCATGGCTGGAAATGCTTCTTGGATAAGCTGCTTACGTTGGATCATATGAAGAGTAGGGGGTTTCAATTCCCCTCCAGATGTGTGTTATGTGAGAATGATGAGGGGGATCTGATTCACATCTTGTTTAGGTGTGAGTATTCTCTGCAGGTTTGGGAAGTTGCTGCTGGTGAAGGTTATATGGTCAGATGTCCTAATTCTTTAACTGATGCTTGCTCATTTGTAAAGAAGAAGGAGAGGATCACTATCCTGGTGATCTTTCATGGTCTCTGGGAGGAAAGAAATCATAGAGTATTCAATGACAGTAAGATGTGTGCAGATAGGAGATGGAGGAAGTTGAAGAAAGATATAGATATTCTTGTATAGTTTTTTGGTTCTGCATCTTTTGTTTTGTTTTGAGCGTTGCTCTGTTCTGTACATATTCAGTAGAAAATTTATAAAGAGGGTCCCACGCTTTTCCGATAAAAAAAAATATGAGTAACTCACATATTGGTCCTAATTATGGATATACATGATGTTGACCATGTCATGGACCACTAAACCTAAATGTTATGATGAGTGAGATAGATGGGACCTAACTTTGGACTTAATGAGAAGGTATAAGTGAAGTATATTGATCTTGTTGACCTAAATCCTAAGTTGTAATCATCTAACCTCAATATATGCATCCTTGATGATATTCATGATACATTAATGGCATTAGGTGTCATAATAAGATAACATACTTTGATACACATAAATGGTATATAATCACCTAATATTGGATTTATGTATATGTCAATTCCTTAGTATGTAATATGTTTCACCTTGTTCACTAATATCCACCTAGTGACTCAAATATGGTTAATGAGTAATTTGATTCACATAAACATACATGAATGTCTATTGTGGTGTTAAATGTGCATAATCAATAGTTGGACATGTATAAATATGAGTAAATGATTAATATGACGATAATGGAGTATAAATCCAAATGATTAAGGATAATGGTCAGATATAGATATTGAAATAATTGAGTATAACTCTAATTGTGCAAAAATTATTAATTAGATAAATAATAAATATACATGATTTTGTGCATAATAATGAAATTTAACTCTTTTGAAAACAAAGTGAATCAATAAAATAATAGTAAATATGATGTAATATCATAATAAATATAATGCTAAGAAGCCTAAAATGTTAATTATGTTATATCTTATAAAAGGAAATCTCGATAGTGGAACTTTTGGAGATCCATGAGAACCTAAACTATGAAGAGTTGCCTCTGAAGTTAAGCAATTGAAGAACAAGGAGATCGAGTTAGTGAAACTCTTATGGAATACCATGGTCTGGAAGAGACAACCTGGGAGCTTAGAGATGAGATGTTACGTACTCACCCTTCTCTCTTTACTTGAGATTTTAGGAACAAAACCTTTTTTTTAGCGGTGGTGTAACATACCAGATCTTGTACCATAGGGTCTAGGAAGTTCAACTTTTTGGATTTATCCAAACAAGGTTGAGAATAGATCTAGAAGATGCTTAGGATAACCCTAATGAGCTAAAGCATGCATAAAACACCTTAATGTAACCTAATGTTCTCACATTAATCTTAGGCCAATAATAGACATATAAAATATGTCACATGAGATAATAATGAATTATATAAAATTCATGCAAATAATCACACATAATTCTTTTGGTGATGGAACATAATGGAATAAGCAATAGTGATACTAATGACATAATGTGAAAATAACAACCACACATATTAATTGTTACATAACTCATTAAAAGAAATACCAAAAGTGGAATCTAGGTTAAGAATTGTGTTCCTTGGGTCCCAATTGCCTTGGGGGTCAAGTTTCACATTATTCACATTATAATAATTAATTTAATTCTTTTTGGATAGAAAAGATCTATATTTTCCCAAAAATATCAAATATAATAATAAATTATTCTAAAAGTATAAAATAACTTTAGATTCGTAATCTACACACTAAAAATAGGCTTTGTATGAATTTTCATGTATTTTGGACAACCTTTAAACTACATGTGTAGATTAGGAGAGAGAAATTCCAAAATATTAAATTATGTCTAAAATAACTTCAAAGGATAAAATTAATGATCAACTCGTGTTCCATATGCTTTGGATTGCTTAAGGGTGAAGTCTCACAAAAATTGGAAAATTTTAGAAGTCTCTAATGCATTAAGAAAGAGAAAATAAGGTTTATTTTGAAAAGAATTAAATAAAATATCAGAAGTCTTCATAAGAAAAATATAATGCCAAAATTGAATTCTACATGTGCTAATTGGACTAGCTACCAAATTTGATATTAATTGAGTATTACTAGGTCCCTCAAACAAAATAAGAAAGAAATACCCTTTAAATTTCTTAATATTTCAACGATTTTAATTAATGCACACTCTTTTCTTATAGTCCAGTTTTATTAAACGTCATGCTCTTGTTTTGGGATTTTCCCCATTCAACATGCTAATTGAATGGTTTTTATCTATTGCCTATTTTCTCGGCCTCATCCAACGGTTCTAGATCCTTCCTCTTCCTCACACTCTTCTTGGAAACCTAATGGAACCTAGTGTCCACACAATGATTTTCTCATCTCCCTCTCTTCTCCCTTTCTCTTCTGGCCCTGATTTCTTTCCCCAACCTACGAGATTGAAATCTGAATCCAAAACCTATATATATGCTAGGGATTGTGGTTTTTCCCCCAAGCTTGCAACCCACTTCCATTGTTACCATGTTCATCACATGTTTCATTTCTATTTTCCGTCTTCTTACCACCACAAGGCTTCAGACCTCCAGCAAAGGCAAACCAGACCTTCATGAGGTCACTAGGTTTCATCCCATGGTGTTGCATTGTGCTCCTCTGGCCTAAGACTGAATACCCTAGAACCCACCTTCTGCGATCAGTGAGTTCCGGCACAGCAACACCACCGGTCCTTTGAAAGACCATGCAACGACTCAGAATGGCTCCAGGTAGTCTTGTAAGACCTCTCGTTGCTTCAATTTGATCAAATTCAAAGCATCTTAGTTTTCCCCAATTTCTACATTAAGCACCTCTACTGCTTTGTGCGGCCATGTCACGAGCGTAGGGGAAGATGAACCCATGGAAACTACCTAAACAACCATCATTTCCTTTTGTTTCATTTTTTCTCACCGGGGGCAAAATAGTCATTTCACTCTGACTTATTTTGTTTTGGTTCTGACGTGAGCTGCTAGATTGTCGGCGAGGCCGACCGAGTTGCCCATCGTTGATTGGGCCAACTTAGATGAGCGGCCCACTCTCTCCCTCTATTTTCCTCTTTCTCAAGTTTATGCCACATGGAATTTTCTGTTTCACTGGATTTTGCAAAATTTGTAATAAATTATTTACTGATCAAAAAAATATGGATAAATAGTCAATAAATTCATAAAAATATATGCTTTCTAGTGGTATTATTTTGTCACCTAAATCTAATGTTGATTAATAAGTAATTTTAATGGATTAATCTAAATAGATAATATATTGCAAAATTCATAACTAGTAATTTATAAGTTAGAAAAATATAATAAATTATGTTTTGAACACAGAAAAATATAACCTAAAACATGGCATGGATTTGATAATCTAATTCACTAATATTAAAAAGGCAATTTTTAGGGTTTGTGCAATCAATGTAAATCTAACCCTAATTTCACATACATGATAATAGGTGCTTTGGAGACCTAGATTTGGATCTAGGAGTGATCTTGGACTATTAGACTCTTGTTTGAGGTATGTTTGCATCCCCTATTATTCCTTTGAGAAATTAACCTATGTTTATTCTTTCTCTCGGTCATATGGACATTATCCTATACACAATGTCTTTTCTTTTACAAAGTCATGGTTCATGTGAACTACCTTATTTGATATTGATCTTGTGATCATGGATATTCTTTTGGACTCTTTTTCTTATGCTTTGAGCATGTTGGACTTATTTGATTATATGTGCCCACTTTGAGGTGGATGCTTATTTGGTGACATGGATGTCTTTTGCCCACTTGTGAGGTGGATGTTTTTGTTGTCCATTAGTATGATGGCAACTTTTATAAAATATGACTATACTTTCTACTTGCCTCTACATTTAACATGCTATGTGATTCAATACACTAGAGTAGTGTAATTGGATTGGTTTTGTTTATGGGCAGATGTGTAATTTCTTGCTTGAGCAGTATGCTTTTTTGGGATGGAGGTGGCCCCATACCCGAGTTTCAAATTTGTGAGGTTTGGCCCATGTTATATATTGGGAGTTTGACAGTACATAATTCTCTACCAGGTTTCAAGTTTGTGAGACTTGGCCGACTTTGTATTTATATTGTTCTAGGGCTATGCTTATATCACATGCATGCATGTTATTGATGATGATTGTGGGGTGTGTACCCTACTTTCTCTTATTATGCTTCATTTCCCAGCATGGTAGTGGATGTATATATAGCATAATATTTTATTTGTTTTAATGGAAAGTATCTCCTTTATGCTTTCTTTCTCTTGATACCCACTTGGGTGGTACTTTTATTTTCTATGGGAAGCTTATATTTATTTGATGTCCTTATCTTTATATTGCTCAGTTTACTTTTTAGTATGCACATACCAACCTTTGTTGATGTCTTCTATTTTTCTCTTCTTGCTAGGGTATGCTTCCAACCCTAGGTGAAGGACATGGAGGACATGGCATATAATATTGGACTTAGCTTAAGGAGTTAAAGCTTGGAGACAAAGTTGTTATGGTTTAGATTTCCCTTTATCTTAGATCCTTATGTTGTATCATACATGTAAACCCTATGTGGGAGATTGAGATATACTTTTGTAATCTTGTTGAGAAATTGAATATAGTCATTATTTTCTTCTGCTGCTACATTTTGGTTGTTTTGAATACCATTAGTAAGATTTGAAAATTTTACACCTACTCCAACATATCTTTTAGGTGTGTTTGGACTGGAGGTTTATTCTTTGAATTTTTGGTAGAGAGGTGGTTTCTTTTCTTTACAACATGGTATCAGAGCCCATGGTAGTTGGAATATGACTATTTCAATTTTTTCTCCCTTATTAAAACCATTGACTTGGATAGTGACCTTTAGGTGAGATGTTTTCCCTAGATCTTGCCTAAGTTTTACATGAGGCGATCTTACCCTACCACATAGGTTAATGATGACATATATAAAGTTAAAGAGGTGTTTGCTTGAGGAAGGAGTCATGTTTTGAGGATGATGTACTAGTAGGATGAAGAGATCTTATTGTGGAAATTGTGACTTGGTTTCTGTATTGATTTTGAGCTCATCTTTGTTTCTTATTGCATGATTTTTTGAAGAAAAATATATTTTCAATTATACTAATATATGTAAAAAAATCTCTAGATTTCATCAAAGTTTTCTTAAACTAAGTCACAATGAAGTGAGTTAGGAATCTATGATAGAGAAACCCTATAATTAATGATCCTAAAACCCTATTTGTGACGTTAGAATGAGCCTAGGAATATGTGGAATGATATAAAGGTGTAGTTGACCTACCCTTTGTACCCTATGACTTTTTGGATCTTAGGGTCGTTAGGTTAGTGACACAAGGACCTAAAACTCAACCCTAGATGATTCTGACTTGTTAGATAGATACATGAATCACATAAATCTCAAAAACACTCACAACTAAAAGATATGTGGATAACCCTAAATGTTGTTTAGTATGACTTGTTAGGGAAAACTTTTATAGGGGTGGAGAGTAGTTAGTTGTTGATGTTTGGATCAATAGATTTCAAGGATGAAATCCTTTTAAGGGGTGGAGTGTTGTAACATACCTGATCTTGGACCCTACTCTGGAAGTTTGACTTTTTGGATTTAGCCAAACAAGGTTGGGGATAGATCTAGAAGATGTTTAGTATAACCCTAATGAGCTAAAGCATGTATAAAGCACCTTAATGTAACCTAATGTTCTCACATTAATCTTAGGCCAATAATAGACATATAAAATATGTTACATGAGATAATAATGAATCATATAAAATTCGTGCAAATAATCACACATAATTCTTTTTGTGATGGAACATAATGGAATAAGAAATTGTGATACTAATGACATAATGTGAAAATAATGACCACAAATATTAACTGTGACATAACTCATTAAAAGAAATACCAAAAGTGGAATCTAAGTTAAGAATCTTGTTCCTCGGGTCCCAATTGCCTTGGGGGTCAAGTTTCACATTATTCACATAATAATAATAATAATAATAATAATAATAATAATGAATTTAATTCTTTTTTATTAGAAAAGATCTATATTTTCCTAAAAATATCAAATAAAATAATAAATGACTCCAAAAGTGGAAAATAACTTTAGATTCATAATCTACACACTAAAAATAGCCTTTGGGTGAATTTTCATGTAATTTGGACAACCTTTAAACTACATGTGTAGATTAGGATATAGAAAGTCCAAAATATTAAATTATGTCCAAAATAACTTCAAAGGATAAAATTAATGATCAACTCGTATTCCATATGCTTTGGTTTGCTTAAGGGTTAAGTCTCACAAAAATTGGAAAATTCTAGAAGTTTCTAATGCATTAAGAAAGAGAAAATAAGGTTTACTTAAAAAGAATTAAATAAAATATTAGAAGTCTTCAAAAGGCAAATCTAATACCAAAAATGGATTCTTCATGTCCTAGTTGGACTAGCTACCAAATTTGATACTAATTGAGTATTATTAGGTCCCTCAAACAAGATAAGAAAGAAACACCCTTTAAATTGCTTAATATATCAATGATTTTAATTAATGCACACCCTTTTCTCATAGTCCAGTTTTATTAAGCATCACACTCTTGTTTTGGGATTTTCCTCCTTCAACATGCTAATCAAACAATTGTTATCTATTTCCTATTTTCTCGACCTCATCCAACGGTTCTAGATCCTTCCTCTTCCTAGCGCTCGTCTTGGAAATAGGACGGAACCCGGTGTCCACACAACGATTTTCTCATCTCCCTCTCCTTCTCCCTTTCTCTTCTGGCCCTGATTTCTTTCCCCAACCTGTGAGATCGCAATCCAAATCCAAAACCTATACATATTCTAGGCATCGTGGTTTCTCCCCCAAGCTTGCAACCCACTCCCATTGTTACCCTATTCGTCCCCTGTTTCATCTCTGTCTTCTGTCTCCTTAACACTACTAGGCTCCAGACCTCCAACAAAGGCAAACCAGATCTTCGCGAGGTCACTGGGATTCATCCCATGGTGTTTCATCATGTCTATCTGGCTCAAGACTGACTATCCTAGAACTGACCTTCTACGATCAGTGAGTTCTGATGCGACAACACCACCGATCCTCCAAAAGACCAGGAAACAACTCAGAACGGCTCCAAGTAGTCTCGTAAGACGTCTCGTTGCCTCAATTTGACCGAATTCAAAGTATCTTGGTTTTCCCCAATTTCTGCGTTGAGCACCTCTACTGCTTCATGCGGCCATGTCGTGAGCGTAGGGGAAGATGAACCCCAGGGAAACAACCTAAACGACCTTCATTTCCTTTTGTTTCGTTTTTTCTCACCGGGGGCAAAATAGTCATTTCACTCTCATTTATTTCATTTTGGTTCTGAGGCGAGCTTCCAGGTTGTCGGCGAAGTCAGCTGAGTTGTCCAGTGTTGATTGAGCCAACTCAGACGTGCATCCCACTCTCTCCCTCTCTTTTCCTCTTTCTCAAGTTTATGCCACATGGAATTTTCTGATTTGCTAGATTTTGCAAAATTCATAATAAATTATTTACTGATAAAAAATATGGATAAATATTTAATAAATTAAAAAAATAAGCTTTCTAATGGTATTATTTTTATCACCTGAATCTAATGTTTGATAATAAGTAATTTTAATGGATTAATCTAAATAGATAATATATTGCAAAATTCATAACTAGTAATTTATAAGTTAGAAAAATATAATAAATTTTTGAACTCGTAAAAATATTACCTAAAACATGGTGATTTGATAACCAAATTCACTAATATTGAAAAGGCAATTTTTAGGGTTTGTGAAATCAATGTCAATCTAACCCTAATTTCACATACATGATAATAGGTGCTTTGGAGACCTAGATTTGGATCTAGAAGTGATCTTGGACTGCTAGACTCTAGTTTGAGGTATGTTTGCATTCCCTATTATTCCTTTGAGAAATTAACCTATGTTTGTTCTTTCCTTGGTCCTATGGACATTAGCCTATACAAAATGTCTTTTCTTTTAAAAATCATGGTTCATGTGAACTACCTTATTTGATATTGATCTTGTGATCATGGATATTCTTTTGGACTCTTTTTCTTATGCTTTATCATGTTGGACTTATTTGATTATATGTGCCCACTTTGAGGTGGATGTTTATTTGGTGACATGTGATGTCTTTTACCCACTTGTGAGGTGGATGTTTATGTTGTCCATTAGTATGATGGCAACTTTTATATAATGTGACTATGCTTTCTACTTGCCTGTACATTTAACATGCTATGTGATTCAGTAGCACTAGAGTAGTATAATTTCATTGATTTTTTTATGGGAAGATGTGTAATTTCCTACTCAAGCAGTATGCTCTTTTGAGATGGAGGTGTCCCCATACCCGAGTTTCAAATTTGTGAGGTTTGGCCCATGTTATATATTTGGAGTTTGGTAGTACGTCATTCTCTATCAGTTTTCAAGTTTGTGAGACTTGGCCAACTTTGTATTTATATTGTTCTATGGCTATGCTTATCTCACATGCATGCATGTTATTGATGATGATTGTGGGGTGTGTGCCGTACTTTCTCTTATTGTGCTTTATTT
Organism: Alisma plantago-aquatica; assembly: GCA_963693085.1. Taxonomy (NCBI): domain Eukaryota; kingdom Viridiplantae; phylum Streptophyta; class Magnoliopsida; order Alismatales; family Alismataceae; genus Alisma; species Alisma plantago-aquatica. The sequence goes on along the minus strand of OY856409.1, from coordinate 389,916,096 downwards.
CCCACCATGGTTGTGGATGTATATATAGTACAATCTTTTATTTGTTTTAATGGCAAGTATCTGCTTTATGTTTTCTTTCTCTTGATACCCACTTGGGTGGTACTTTCCTTTCTATGGGAAGCTTCTATTTATTTGATGTCCTTATTTCTTTATATTGCTCAATTTACTATTTAGTATGCACATACCAACCTTTGTTGATGTCTTCTATTTTTCTCTTCTTGCTAGGGTATGCTTCCAACCCTAGGTGAAGGACATGGAGGACATGGCATATAATATTGGACTTAGCTTAAGGAGTTAAAGCTTGGAGACAAAGTCATTATGGTTTACATTTCCCTCTATTTTAGATCCTTATATTGTATCATACATGTAAGCCCTATGTGGGAGATTGAGATATACTTTTGTAATCTTGTTGAGAAATTGAATATAGTCATTATTTTCTTCCACTGCTACATTTTGGTTGTTTTGAATACCATTAATAAGATATGAAAATTTTACACCCACTCCAACATATCTTTTACGTGTGTTTGGACTAGAGGTTTTATTATTCAAATTTTTGATAGAGAGGTGGTTTTACTTCTTTATAGGTGGAGTGCTATAACGGACTAAAATCTAGGTATATTCTTAATCTAGCCTTTTTCTTCTTCTAAGTTTTCCTATCCTTTCTATCCTTTTTGTCATTGATGTTGAATTTGTGTAATTATTAGTGGTTTGGGGTATATTTGCTCTCTATTCATGTCAATGTATAAGTTTGTGCACAAATACCTCAGTTAATGTTTCAATCAGGGTCTAAGATACAAAATTACCACTTAAGTGATATAATGATAAAATAATTTCATTCTAGAACTTTCTATGGCCTTTTGGATTAAGGAAGAGAAAAAGGAATAAATAATAAAGCTTTAAACATGCTAATATGGTATTTAATTATTTAATGTGATAAATAGTGATAATAATGTGTAAATGAGCTAAAACTCATCAAAATAAAAGTCATTTGGTCTGAATTCCTTGGGTCTCAATTGACTTGGGTGCCAAGTTTCACATTATTTGCATAATAATAACTATTTTTATTCTAACTGGGTATTAAAATAAGAATTAGAGCCAAATGTATTAAATAAATTATTAAATAGCCTCAAAAGTGGAAACAAATCTCAAATTAAAAATCTACATACGAAAATTAGCTTGCTTGTGAATTTTCATCTAATTTGGACAATCTTAAATATTTTAGTTAATTGAGGAGAGAGAATATAATATAAAGACCAAATATATTAAATAATATCTTAAAAGTATTAATTAATGGAAAAATCACGTTCCTCATCTTTGGTATTACTCATAGGCCAAGTTTCATATTTTACAGAATTTCTAGATGCCTCTAATTCAATAAAGGAATAAAATAAGTGATAATATTTAAAAGTATTTATTAAAATATCAGAATTCCTCAAAAATAAAAACTATATTCAAAATCGATTCGCTCACCCAAAATTAGCTGACATACCAAATTTGGGTTTATTTGTAGTTTGATGGCACCCTCAAATAATTATATAAAGTTTTGCACATTTAATGCATCAAAAGACCAAAGTTGAAATGTTGTGTTAAATGACTTTCATTTCAGATCCGCTGTGTGAACAATAACCATAGACCAAAGAGGTCTGATATTTTAGGCATAACTGTCTTATATCTCAATGAAATTTTGTGAAACAAGTTGCATTAGATTGTAAATTGAATTCCACACACATCCATACATTATTTGAAGCCTAAAATGGTGTATTCGAGAAACATTCAGACTTGTTCGCCAAGGCTCTAGAAATGTCTACCTCCCAAAACACCAAAACCAAACCCCATATATACATATATACATATATTACTATATCTCATGATCTATATGGGATATGATTATGATTTTTTAAGCACATCTTATCTATACAATCATGAATCAATCCATATGGTTGGATTTTACAAACATACTCAAGATGTGCCATTTTAATGGCAGGTACACATAAGTTACATGTACCGGCCGATACACACTTCCTAACCTTATATAGGCTAAAAGAATTGTGTACCTGAGTACATGTAGCTTACATGTACCCATCGTCATTAATGATGATTGTAAAATCATAATGAACAATCTAACCTTATGGATGTGATGTATACCTCTTAGATAAGATGTGTATAAAAAAGCAACACAATTTGATATTTACAGATCATCCAATGAAAGAAAATGTGTATTTTCTAATGAACCGTAAATTGTAGAAATTACAAACACCGTTTGATAATATATTACTATATCTCATGATCTATATGGGATATGATTATGATTTTTTAAGCACATCTTATCTATACAATCATGAATCAATCCATATGGTTGGATTTTACAAACATACTCAAGATGTGTCATTTTAATGGCAGGTACACATAAGTTACATGTACCGGCCGATACACACTTCCTAACCTTATATAGGCTAAAAGAATCTGTACCTGAGTACATGTAGCTTACATGTACCCATCGTCATTAATGATGATTGTAAAATCATAATGAACAATCTAACCTTATGGATGTGATGTATACCTCTTAGATAAGATGTGTATAAAAAAGCAACACAATTTGATATTTACAGATCATCCAATGAAAGAAAATGTGTATTTTCTAATGAACCGTAAATTGTAGAAATTACAAACACCGTTTGATAATATATTACTATATCTCATGATCTATATGTGATATGATTATGATTTTTTAAGCACATCTTATCTAAACAATCATGAATCAATCCATATGGTTGGATTTTACAAACATACTCAAGATGTGCCATTTTAATGGCAGGTACACATAAGTTACATGTACCGACCGATACACACTTCCTAACCTTATATAGGCTAAAAGAATTGTGTACCTGAGTACATGTAGCTTACATGTACCCATCGTCATTAATGATGATTGTAAAATCATAATGAACAATCTAACCTTATGGATGTGATGTATACCTCTTAGATAAGATGTGTATAAAAAAGCAACACAATTTGATATTTACAGATCATCCAATGAAAGAAAATGTGTATTTTCTAATGAACCGTAAATTGTAGAAATTACAAACACCATTTGATAATATATTACTATATCTCATGATCTATATGGGATATGATTATGATTTTTTAAGCACATCTTATCTATACAATCATGAATCAATCCATATGGTTCGATTTTACAAACATACTCAAGATGTGCCATTTTAATGGTAGGTACACATAAGTTACATGTACCGGACGATACACACTTCCTAACCTTATATAGGCTAAAAGAATTGTGTACCTGAGTACATGTAGCTTACATGTACCCATCGTCATTAATGATGATTGTAAAATCATAACGAACAATCTAACCTTATGGATGTGATGTATACCTCTTAGATAAGATGTGTATAAAAAGCAACACAATTTGATATTTACAGATCATCCAATGAAAGAAAATGTGTATTTTCTAATGAACCGTAAATTGTAGAAATTACAAACACCGTTTGATAATATATTACTACATCTCATGATCTATATGGGATATGATTATGATTTTTTAAGCACATCCTATCTATACAATCATGAATCAATCCATATGGTTGGATTTTACAAACATACTCAAGATGTTCCATTTTATTGGCAGGTACACATAAGTTACATGTACCGGCTGATACGCACTTCCTAACCTTTTATAGGGTAAGAGAATTGTGTACCTGAGTACATGTAGCTTACATGTACCCTTCATCATTAATGATGATTGTAAAATCATAATGAACAATCTAACCTTATGGATGTGATGTATACCTCTTAGATAAGATGTGTATAAAAAAGCAACATAATTTGATATTTACAGATCATCCAATGAAAGAAAATGTGTATTTTCTAATGAACCGTAAATTGTAGAAATTACAAACACCGTTTGATAATATATTACTATATCTCATGATCTATATGGGATATGATTATGATTTTTTAAGCACATCTTATCTATACAATCATGAATCAATCCATATGGTTCGATTTTACAAACATACTCAAGATGTGCCATTTTAATGGTAGGTACACATAAGTTACATGTACCGGCCGATACACACTTCCTAACCTTATATAGGCTAAAAGAATTGTGTACCTGAGTACATGTAGCTTACATGTACCCATCGTCATTAATGATGATTGTAAAATTATAATGAACAATCTAACCTTATGGATGTGATCTATACCTCTTAGATAAGATGTGTATAAAAAAGCAACACAATTTGATATTTACAGATCATCCAATGAAAGAAAATGTGTATTTTCTAATGAACCGTAAATTGTAGAAATTACAAACACCGTTTGATAATATATTACTATATCTCATGATCTATATGGGATATGATTATGATTTTTTAAGCACATCTTATCTATACAATCATGAATCAATCCATATGGTTGGATTTTACAAACATACTCAAGATGTGCCATTTTAATGGTAGGTACACATAAGTTACATGTACCGGCCGATACACACTTCCTAACCTTATATAGGCTAAAAGA
>OY856409.1:389776557-389906557 GCA_963693085.1 Alisma plantago-aquatica | reverse complement strand
TAGATCCTATACATGGTTTAGTAAGACTCACCCTTTTACCTCTAGTTTTAGTTTGACTTGGTAGGTCAAACCTTTTAAGGGGTGGAGGGTAGTTATATAGTACCTTGATAGATCATGGATATGCATTTTTTGGGGACAAAATCCTTTTAAGGGATGGAGTGCTTATCATACTGAATCTATCTTCTCCAACTCAAGAAACCCTAACTCTATGAATAGGAGTTTAGTGTGCTTGTATCCTTAGAATTGATCAAACAAGGTTAGACTTATCCCCTAACATGCTTGTTTATATCCTAATAAACATAAAATGGTCATCTGATGAATAGTGCATATGTTTGAACCCTAATGAATATTTAATGTACATAATATGAGTAACTCACATATTTATCCTAATTGTGGATACACATGATCTTGACCATGTCATGGGCCAGAAAACCCTAATTTTGAGATGAGTGAGATATATGGAAACTAACCCATGACTTAATAAGAAGGTATAAATGAAGTATAACGATCATGTTGACCTAAATTCTCAGTTGTAGTCATATAACCTTAATATATGCATCCTTGATGACATTCATGATACATTAATGAAATTAGGTATCATAATAAAATAACATACTTTGATACACATAAATGGTATATAATCACCTAATCTTGGATATATATATATGTCAATTCATTAATATATAATATGTTTCACCTTGTTCCCTATTACCCACCTAGTGGCTCAAATATGGTTAGTGAGTAATTTGATTCACATAAACATGCATAAATGCCTAATGTGGTTTTAAATGTGCATAATCAATAATAGGAAATGTATAAATATGAGTATATGATTAATATAACGATAATGGAGTTCGAATCCAAATTATTAAGGATAATGGTCAGATATAGATATTGAAATAATTGAGTATAACTCTAATTGTGCTAAAATTATTAATGAGATAAATAATAAATATACAATATTTTGTGCATAATAATGAAATGTAACTCTTTTGGCAACAAAGTGATTCAATTAAAAAATAATAAGGATGATGCATATCATAATAAATATAATGCTAATAAGCCTAAAATGTTAATTGTGTAATATCTCATAAAAGGAAATCACAATAGTGGAACCTTTGAAGATCCATGAGAACTTGACCTACGAAGAGTTTGTTGGATCCTAGATGGGTGATTAGATGCTCTAGAGGGGGGGTGAATAGAGCTGAAAGCACTTAAAAAAAATTCATTAAACCTTCAAGATATATCACAAGATAAGGTTGCTAAATAGGAAATTTGTGTGCAACTAAAACATACATAGCAAGGGAGAGAGAGATTGAACATGCACCAATTGGACAAGATATTTAGAGTGGTTCCACACTTCAAATTAGAAGTGTGTCAGTCCACTTGCCTAGAGAGGTCAACCTCTAGGACTTCCAAACTATTGCATTCTTATATTCATTCATAAGACATACAACACATGACCAACCAAATGACTTACCTATCCAATACAAAGAGTCTTCAACCTTACCAAGGACTTACCCACTTTGCAAGAGTCTTCCGCCTTTCTTCCAAGGACTTATCTACTCTTGCCCAAGTCTTCAGCCTTGCAGGAATTACCCACTCTTCTTGGATCTTCCGCCTTTGACTTCACCTTCACTCGGAGAAGCTTCCACCAAGGACTTACCCACTTGAGCTTGAGTCTTCTGCCTTCTCCAAGGGCTTACCCACTCTAGCTCCAAGTTTTCAGCCTTGATCTTCACCAAGGGACTCCTTCGCTTATTCTTCTTCACCTCTCTTGGACAAGAGAGATAACCTTCATCTTCATGATTGTAAAGAGAGATGGGGAGGTTGTGGAAGTGAGAGCCTCACAAGATATACATATCGGACTAGCTCTCTTATAGATTTCCTACTCACTCTAATGGATGTAGCAAGTGATTAAGCTTAGAGAGAGAGGAGGCTGTAGGAAGCACTCAACTATAGAATAGGAGCCTCACATAGAGTTTGCAATGAATGCTCAACCTTGGAATGAAGACCAAGGGGTCCTATTTATAGCTGGGGATACCTCTTAGCCTTTGGGAACACTTGTGAACGAAAACTAGCCATTTTGTGGCTTGCAACAGATCTATTTTCACTTGTTGCAACTCCAAAACGGCTAGAAGCACTTTTCTGCACTTTTCCGTACAGTGCAATCGGTCAAGTTTCTATAAAGGTAACTCGACCGATAGAGTAAAAGATAAAGCCGATATTCATACCATCGGTCGAGTTTGTCCTGAGGAAACTCGACCGACCAATGAAAATCGATTTGGTCAATTACTCCATCAGTCGAGTTCTGTGTAAACACAACTTGACCGATGCAATCTCCAGAAAATTGATCAAGGATAATCGGTCAAGTTTTCAAGTTGGGAAACTCGACTGACAAAGTGCCTGTAATCAATTTTCAAAGTTGCATCTAAAGTGATCTAATATTCGATCTAAGTGCTCCTAATATTTTTCTAAGCTTAATTACAAGTCATACAATCATTACAAGTGATTTACAACATGATTTTAATGGATATACATCATATTACAAAAGCGTGCACTTGTATGACTTTGACTTGTCTTTTCTCCAATTTGATATGCGCAAGTTAGGGTATTTGGAGTGTGTCTATACCTAATCTAAAATCACTCAAGTAGAGACATTAGACACCAATATGTGGAATGGTTAGTCATCATCAAAACACGGGTTTAGTCAATTTAGACGTGAGTCAACATTGACCTAATTGACCTTGAGTCAACAATCTCCCCCTTTTTGAAGATGACAAACCATTCCATAAATGTATTGAAAGCTTTTAAGTAAAATCATACCTTTGGAGAAACCTAGGGGTTTCAATAGGATTGAGATCATATGCTCCCCCTCAATTGATGCACATGGAGTTCTCATACTCCCCCTCAATTGATGCTATTTCTCCTACATGGTTAGCTTTCATAAAATTTATAGAAACTATGTCTTCTACTCATATATGTTCTACACATATATGTCTTCTCCCATTTACCTTCTCCCCTTTACATGGACGTACTTCTCATCTTCATGTAACACATGCCTTCTTCCTCTTTTAAAAGAAGACATACCTTTCTCCCCCTTTATCATTTCAAAAAGTGGGGTTATGAAGAAGTAAGAAACATCACTTGTTAAAGAGAAAGGCGATAACACAAATATATATAAGGAGAGTAGAAGAGCACATATAGGGTCTTGTCCAAGCATAGAAAGAAAAGCAAGTTAGAGCATATACTTGAACAACCCAAAATGCAAGATAAAGTGCTGTAGAAAAACAACAAATTGCAAATTTGACCCTCAAGATGACGGAATTTGACCAAAAACCATCAGAGATCATTGCAAAGCAATGAGTCTTACTCACAAGGTTGTTTCTGCATGAAAAACACTACACTTGCACCAAAAACTGAAACTGGAGCAAAATCTGCATAAAATCCAAAAAATACTCCAATTTCTACATATAATGTAGATCTATGTACCCTGCATTACAATGTTATGCAAGCAACTTAAGATAGTAGATATGCAATTCAAGGAAAAATCTTGAGCATGTATGAGACAAGATACAAGCATAGCATATAGATGAGCAAAGATGCCAATTATAAACAAGGTTAGAACTACATGTATATGAACTACTAGTAGATGATATCACAAGTTAGGACTACTAGTAGGATCTAGATCATAGCAAGAGATACCAAAACATACACAAGATAAAGCAAGCTATGCGTATATGTAGAGATATATCCAAACAAAGAGATATGCAATTTTAGAAGCATGAAAGGATATAACTCACTAGATATGCATCCTTACCATAAGATGATTACCCCTTAGAACCTCAAAGTTGTATCAAAACAAGATATACACCTATATAGATGTATCAAGTTAGAGCACAACGGAAGTAATTTTTAGACACAACCAAGAGATCCAAAGAGATCATCATCAAAACCTGCAAAACAACTCAAAGCAAGTAATTGCAAGATATAGATATACCAATTTAGAGCAATTAGAGAGATAGAGTTGTAAGCAAGATAGGCAATTTAGAACATGGCAATATGCATATATAAAGGTACCAAATGAGAGTGCCAAAGAATAAGGCTATTGGTTGAGAAAATATAGTTGAGAGGGAAATTCTCATTCAATAAGTCAAATGTATATTCTGTGCACAATGTTATCGGTCGAGTTCTGTGCATTGAAAACTCGACCGATGACAGCTGTTGGCAACACTCTTTGGTGCCTATCGGCCGAGTTTCAAATAGGACAAACTCGACCGACAGAGCAGATGTCACAAAGCACATATATTTCATAAAAACATATTCAAAGGCATGCGAAATATACAAACCATATCCAAACATGTCTAAGCAAGTTAGTAATGCACTATAGAAGCATTAGAAACAGTTTTTGAGAAAGAGTGTGAAGAGAATCACAAAATGCCACTTTTGACTCAAAAACCATATGTATAGTGCACACTAACTTGACAAAAACAAGTTAGGACAAGTTATAAGCAAGAGAAACATTACCTTTGTGCTTACCATTCCTTTTCCCACTTGTTGTCAGCCTCTACACATCTCACCTCTCTTCTTTCATGTGGATTAAGAAGTCAATTTGCAATTGAATAGCTCAAGTCAATCCATTTGCAAGTACCTATAAGAAGAAAGATGAAATGGTCCCCAATCATGTTTTTGGGTCCGGAGGGGTTAGTTTAGCAACCCAAGTCCTATTGCTCTTGGGTGCTTTCCTAAAATGACAACAAGTAGAATAATGACCAATTTCATTGCAATAATTACAAGTGCCCGTAGCCTTGGAACTGGAGGATTCTTCATTGAAAATTGAAGGTCCTTTGTCTTTGTTGTTCCTTTGGCTACAGTCAAGTCCAATGCCATCTCTACCCATTTGTTTGGTAGTATGGTCTAGGATTTGATTAAGATTCTTTTTATCACTAAAGAATCTTTGCAAAGAAGATCTCAAACTATGATTGTCATGCATAAGAGAAGTAAAGGTAAAACACAATAGATTCATATCATCTCTAGCATGCACAAGATAGATTTCTAAGCAAACATCTTTAGTCATAGTATGAGGGTCAAGAGCAATTACACTACTATGCAAGGAAGCAAGTTCATATACAAGACAAGTAATCTTTGAAGGATAAACTTTATCTACACATTCTATTCCTTGCAAAGTAAGCTCTTGACTCTCATAAGCACATTTAAGAGCATAAGAAACAATAGAGAGAGAAACAATAGTAGTAGCAAGCTCTATATATGAAATAGTCATAAAAGGTTGAGATTCTAAAAACTTAATCTTATCAAGCAAGCTAGAATTTGCAATTTTAAGAGCATTTAGTTGACTAAGATAAGCATTTGTTTGAATCTCAACACTTGAATTTACCTCATTTAAATCTTCAATTGAGCTTGTCATGAGGGCGCAATGGCATCTTCCATCTTCACATTCACTAGATCTTCCACTAGTGCTTTCATTTGTTGATGGAGCCTTTGTGATCCCTTTTTCTCTCTTGTTTCCTTCTATTGATTTCTTTGAAGGTTGCCCATCTTCATAATCACCCATATTCTCCTACTTGTGGAAGTATGCTTGAAGAAGACCCGCTCTGATACCAATTGTTGGATCCTAGATGGGTGATTAGATGCTCTAGAGGGGGGGTGAATAGAGCTGAAAGCACTTAAACAAAATTCATTAAACCTTCAAGATATATCACAAGATAAGGTTACTAAACAGGAAATTTGTGTGCAACTAAAACATACATAGCAAGGGAGAGAGAGATTGAACATGCACCAATTGGACAAGCTATTTAGAGTGGTTCCACACTTCAAACTAGAAGTGTGTCAGTCCACTTGCCTAGAGAGGTCAACCTCTAGGACTTCCAAACTATTGCATTCTTATATTCATTCATAAGACATACAATACATGACCAACCAAAGGACTTACCTATCCAATACAAAGAGTCTTCAACCTTACCAAGGACTTACCCACTTTGTAAGAGTCTTCCGCCTTTCTTCCAAGGACTTACCTACTCTTGCCCAAGTCTTCAGCCTTGCAGGAATTACCCACTCTTCTTGGATCTTCCGCCTTTGACTTCACCTTCACTCGGAGAAGCTTCCACCAAGGACTTACCCACTTGAGCTTGAGTCTTCTGCCTTCTCCAAGGGCTTACCCACTCTAGCTCCAAGTCTTCAACCTTGATCTTCACCAAGGGACTCCTTCCCTTGTTCTTCTTCACCTCTCTTGGACAAGAGAGATAACCTTCATCTTCATGATTGAAAAGAGAGATGAGGAGGTTGTGGAAGTGAGAGCCTCACAAGATATACATATTGGACTAGCTCTCTTACAAATTTCCTACTCACTCTAATGGATGTAGCAAGTGATTAAGCTTAGAGAGAGAGAGGAGGTTGTAGGAAGCACTCAACTATAGAATAGGAGCCTCACATAGAGTTTGCAATGAATGCTCAACCTTGGAATGAAGCCCAAGGGGTCCTATTTATAGTTGGGGATGCCTCTTAGCCTTTGGGAACACTTGTGACGAAAACTAGCCATTTTGTGGCTTGCAACAGATCTATTTTCACTTGTTGCAACTCCACAACAGCTAGAAGCACTTTTCTGCACTTTTCCGTACAGTGCAATCGGTCGAGTTTCTATAAAGGTAACTCGACCGATAGAGTAAAAGACAAAGCCGATATTCAGACCATCGATCGAGTTTGTCCTGAGGAAACTCGACCGACCAATGAAAATCGATTTGGTCAATTACTCCATCGGTTGAGTTCTATGCAAACACAACTCGACCGATGCAATCTCCAGAAAATTGATCAAGGATGATCGGTCGAGTTTTCAAGCTGGGAAACTCGACCGACAAAGTGCCTGTAATAAATTTTCAAAGTTGCATCTAAAGTGCTCTAATATTTGATCTAAGTGCTCCTGATATTTTTCTAAGCTTAATTACAAGTCATACAATCATTACAAGTGATTTACAACATGATTCTAATGGATATACATCATATTACAAAAACATGCACTTGTATGACTTTGACTTGTCTTTTCTCCAATTTGATATGCGCAAGTTAGGGCATTTGGAGTGTGTCTATACCTAATCCGAAATCACTCAAGTAGAGACATTAGACACCAATATGTGGAATGGTTAGTCATCATCAAAATAGGGGTTTAGTCAATTTAGACGTGAGTCAACATTGACCTAATTGTCCTTGAGTCAACAGAGTTTCCTATGAAGTTAAGTAGTTGAAGAACAAGGAGATCAAGTTAGTGAAAGTCTTGTGGAATATCATGTCTGGAAGAAACAACCTGGGAGCTTATAGATGAGATGTTACGTACTCACCCTTCCCTCTTAGCTTGAGATTTTGGAGACAAAATCCTTTTTAAGGGGTGGAATGCTATAACAAATTGAAATCTAGGTATATTCTTAATCTAGCCCTCTTTACAAAGTTTTCCTATCATTTCTACCATTTTTGTCCTTGATGTTGAATTTTTGGAATGATTAGCGGTTTAGGGTATATTTGATCTCTATTCATGCCAATGTATGAGTTTGTGCACAAATACCTCATTCGGTGTTTCAATCAAGGTCTAAAATGCAAAATTACCACTTAAGTGAGATAATGATAAAATATTTCATTCAAGAACTTTCTATGACCTTTTAGATTAAGGAAGAGAAAAAGGAATAAATAATAAAGATTCAAACATGTTAATATGGCATTAAATAGTTCAATGTGACAAATAGTTTTAATTATGTGTAAATGAGCTAAAACTCATAAAAAGAAACCTCATTGATAAAAATAACTTTAGATCTGAATTCCATGGGTCTCAATTGACTTGTGTGCTAAGTTTCACATTATTTGCATAATAATAACTAATTTTATTCTATCTGGAAAGAAATTAAGAATCAAATACAAATATATAAAATAAATTATGAAATAGCCTCAAAAGTGAAAACAAATGTCAAATTCAAAATCTACATACAAAGTTTAGCCTGCTTGTGAATTTTCATCTAATTTGGACAATCTTATATATTTTAGTTAATTTAGGAGAGAGAATATAATTTAAAGACCATAATTATTAAATAATAGGTTAAAAACTAATTAATGGAAAAATCATGTTCCTCACATTTGGTATTTCTTATAGGCCAATTTTCATATTTTTAGAGGGTTTTTAGATGCCTCTAATTCATTAAATGAATAAAATAAGTGGTAATATTTAAAAGTATATAATAAAATACTAAATTTTCTCAAAAATAAAAACTAAGGCCATAATAAAAATTTTCACCCTAAAATTAGCTAACTTACCAAATTTAGATTTATATGGACTTTGTTTGCACCCTAAAAAAATTATAGAAAATTTTGTACATTTAATGCATCAAAAGACCAAAGTTGAAAGGTTGTATTAAATGACTTTCATTTCAGATCCACCGTGTGGACAGTATTTGTGGACCAAAGGGGTCTGGTATTGTAGACATAACACCCTCATTTCTCAACAAAATTTTTAAAACAAGTTGTGTTAGATTGCAAATTGAATTTTATATCCATCCATACCCTATTCAAAGTGTAAATCATGCATTTGAGAAACACCCAAACTTGTTCTTCAAGGCTCTAGAAGTTTCTACCTTTTGAAGCACCAGAACCAAACCCCATATATATACCTATACTCATACCTCTGCTAGCCCTTGTGTACTCTTTTCTCTTATGCCAATTGAACCTAAGTCGTCATCATATGTTTCTGCCAAGTTGATTTTCTCTCCGCCACAAACTCTCTCACTGACGGCAGTTCTCTCCACGACACTTTAATAGATCATTGAGTAAGGTTCTCTATACCCTCTTTTTTATTTCTAAGTTGTTGATGCCGCTTGATTTCACCCAAATGTTTTTCCCCAATTTTTCATCGGTGACTTGCTCTACATCACCTGTCATGGCATGGACAGAGCTGGCAGAAGGCTGCTATGCATGTTTTTTTATTTTCCCCTCATGACCTTATTTTTGGTATTTTTGCCGAATGAGTATTTCTATCTTCTTGCATTTTTCATCATTTATTTTGTCATTTGAATGATGGTATGATAATATCATAAAATATCTTGTCATGGTTAAAACATCATTTACACACTAAAATCAGTAAAAAAATATATAGAATTGTAAAATTCGTAACTTTTTTACTGAAAGCTCTAAATATTATAATAAAATATGTTTTGGAATGAGGACATTTGTCTCTATCTTTTAGCATTAGATTTTTCACCTAATTTCCAAGTTTTAAAGTCTGGATTTTTAGTATTTCAATTTCACTTATGATCTTAATAATGATTATAGGCAACATAATAATTTATAAAGTTGAGATTTTGAGTCAAGATATTAATAAGTAATCTTGAACCCAATATCATGTTAATATTAAGAGTCAGTTTAGGATTTTTATGAAGGTTTATATTTTTAGGATTTTCCAGCTACATAACATACATTGAACCTTAACTAATGAACAAAACATTATATGTAGGTTTGAGTGACTTTAGATTTGGAAGGGTAGAGTTTGATCTCTGATTGAATATTCATGTCAAAGTATGTGCATCTTATCCCTTAAGTTGGGCATTTTTGATAACCAAATTCTAATTTCCCAATGAGGCATGGACTTAAACCTTTGTTCTTATTATTGCACTTTTTGGCATAATTACTTCAATATTTACTTGGGTCTTGAACCCCACATGCAATATTTATATTAATTAATTTTCCATATTATTTCTTTTAGCATGGTGATTTTGGTTAACTTGTTAGCTAATGTAGTGTACCTCTGCACAACCACCCATAGTTTGGGCATGTGTTATTTCATCTAGGGGAATGTGTTTACTCTCCCCCACTTTATATAGATTTTGTAGGTGTTTGGGATTGTGTTACTCTCCCTCACCTATTGGTTGAGGTTTGGTAGGTGTCTCAACCCTACTTAGTTAATGCAATCATACTATTAATCATGCATGCTCTTTTACTATTGTTTGTTATTGCAAGATCCTTATTTGATATGTTCCTCATACTCTTGACTTTCTTTGTCCTTGATGAACATACACCATTTATTATCTTTTGTTGGTCTTATCTTATTCTTGCTCTTTATATGGCACATACCTTGTTTTCCTTCTCTTGCTGGGTGATCCCAACCACTCAGTCCTAGAACAAGGAGTGCAACAAGATCAAGGAGACTATCCCAGTAGCATATTCAAAAGACTTTAGTGAGATGTCTAGGTTGCTACTACTAGATCATGTAAATTTCCTTTCTAGTTTATGTTTCATGAAACTCGCATAGTGAACTTGGATCAAAGCCATGTAATAACTTAGTCTTTTCTTTCTATTTCTACTATTGACATTTTGTAACTGGATCATGCTTATTTAAATGGAAATATTATGCATGCATCCTTAAAAAATCTAAATCCTTATAAAAGATGGATGTTTTGTATTTTCTGTTAACTTTTAGTAATGGGCAATCTCTCCTACTTACTATAGGTATTAGTAGGTTTAGACCAAACTTATGACAGTGTAGCAGCCAAGTCAAATATGGTCTAGACTATTTCGATAGTCAACTTTGATCTAGAAAATTTTCATGCCATTTTATCTAATTTGGTTTGTGATTTTTGGATCAGACCAGATGACACCTACCCCTAAATGGTATATGGTAATATTGTAGTGTTTCTTAAAAATGAGAAAACCCTAAGACAAATGAAAACAAATTAAACAAGTAAAATTAGGGGAAAATTAAGCAATTTGACACCCAAGTCACATCCTCTCATATAAATAGGAACATGCCACCCTCGCCTCATATCAGTGACAATCAAATTCCTCCTAAGATTTTGTGATAGACATCCATCAAGAGCCACACACTATATGGTGAAAATCAATCCTCCTCCTCCAATTGTCAGCTTGCATCCTTTATTATCACAATTAAGATACATTACTTTCTCAGCACACACAGAATAGTATAAAAAATATCATATACATTCCACTCTTTCCATGTAGCCATATCTATATTGTAACACTAATACAAATCCAATACCTATTCAACACCACGAGACCTTCTCGAACCATCTTGTTAATCAAATGAGGACTAAACAAATCAGTGAGATGATTCTAAATGTAGAAATTTCCAAACAAAAACTCTTATCATATTGAAAATCTTTCTACACTTTCTCATCTATGCATGGTCAAGAAAGTATTGATCAATCTTCTTACATACCAACAATTCTGGTGTTTAAGTTATAATCTTCAAATGGGGTCCTTCCTTTGGTGCTACTTTCATCCCATGTTGCCTTATAAATGAGTTGAACATCTTCAACCTATTTGCATCTATGACCTTGTGATATCTTTAAAAAAAATGTTCATTGTTGGGGTGCAAAATTTGTTCATAATATGCAGGACATTGTGAACCTATAGACTACTATGATACCAAACTTATTGTGGTGGCCGCTAAAGACTTGGCTTTCCCCTTGACTTTCAATTTGATTATGGGAAACCACTATTTCCTTAATAGAGTTACATATCGATGACTATTATATTGACTTAGAAATCAACTTTGTTAACCCCCACCTCCCTAACGCTTGGACTCGTAATCTAGAACCAATTGCCAATCAATCATTTATAAAACTTAATCATCCACTATCAAACACACAAACAAGAGACCATCAAGCTGCTTTGACATATTCAACAAAACCAAAAGTGAAACAAAAACCACACGGCCCAATAGGTCATGACTCTATGCCAATGTATAAGATTTATGTTTGGGTTAGGAGGGATGATGATCCTTGGATAAAAAAAGCATGCACAAAATCAACTATTCTAGGGCCTTGAGATAAGCCTTTACCCTCATATTTAAGACACAATATACAAAGACCAACCCACACATAACAATAATCCACAAGACACTTCGAAGGAGTGGGAACATGAGCATACTCCATTCTTTACTTCATATGAGAAAAGATATACAAAACTTCCATCCAAATAACCACAACATATAATTTGCAAATAGAAGAGGTGTATGCCAGTTCCTCAATAAGTCTTATAAAGAATAAGAGTATTGCATCACTGAAAGAAAATTTTCTGATTATATAATTGCATTAGATTATAAGGTTGTCACCCATATGAGTGAGTACCTAAGATTAAAGTCATAACACTGATCCTCGAAGCAGAGGGTAATCCTATTACTTCAACTCTATCTCCCAAGGAATAACAATTGCACTATGCATGATCATGTCATCTTAGTCTTCCTTCCAAAGTCATATATACCTAAGGGGTTGGAAGGAATCCTTACAAAAGAAAAAATGTGGAAATGTATCAAAACATCAGTATGAGCATATAATGGAAAATTGGGTAGTAAAATAAAAAGAGAAAATAATTAATATATCAAGTCTCCCATAAAAGAGAGAGAAACAAAACCATCTAAGTGGATGACAAAAGAATTATTCACAAAATGATATTAAATGGTAAGGGATAAAAGTCAAATCTCACCATACAATATAATTCACAACAAATATTACCATGCAATCTATTATGAAAAGAGTAGAATTAAATAAACAACACATTCATGGAAAAACCACCACAAAATAATAGGAATCACAATCCAATATGAAACAATAGAGGCATCAAAACCTCAAAAAATGGGCATCACCACCCAATATAAACTGTGTGAGACATCAGCATCTCAAACAATGGGCATCACCACTCAAAAATGAGTATAAGATATCACCATCGAATTATTCAAAAACATGCATCATCACCTAATTTCAAAAATAATATGACGAGCATCACCACCCACATATTTGGAATAAGCATCACCACCTTAAGTATAATACATGATTATGTTATGCTAGTCATCATAACTGCATGCTTACAAATAGGGAAGTAAGATTAGGGTTTAGTCAAACTATTGGAAATGAATTCCAATCTAGAGATACTCCATATAAATAGATCAAGTAGATAATATTCACAATTTATGTGTTGTAACACCCCACTTGTAAAACATACACAACATTGACGGGAAGCATAAATTGCATTCATTTCAATGGGAATGTCACAATCATATTCATTGCATAAAAGTAGAGTTTATATATAAACCACCATAGAATAAAGATAAAAATTCTCATTCTCAAGTCCTCAACATCATTCACATATAAAGAAAATTAAGCATGTTTCACACTTAACACAAAAAGTTTTCAAATAAATAGAAAAAGAAATCTAAACTAGGTATAGATGGCACCCCAAATAGGTCTTTTCTTGTGAAGATACTCGAGTTAGTCCTTGCATATCAGATGGCTCTACTCATCTACGCTTGATCCATGTCGGCATCAAATGCCTAGTCATGCATCAAACAATTCATAAGTAGAATTGAACATATTACATATTAAAGACAACATGTAAAGTGAAGATAAACTTTAAAGAACAAACAAATCTAATTTTAGATCTTTTTTATTTATCTTAATGTATATGATAATCCTCAGGTTTGAACCAAAGTGCCTCTTCTATTATACACTAAAGTGTCTACTGGTTTGTACCGAAGTACCTAACTCTTATGCACCAAAGTGCCTCTTGGTTTTTCCTGAGGATCCTCTTAGTGATGATCTTATATAAGTTATATTTTATCATTCTCTTTCTCTTGAAAACTCTTAACTTGTTATTAGATATTATTTTATCTTTACTCTTAATGTGCATGAGAGATAATACAATAACTATTGTCAATAAGCATGTCATTCAATTCATTATAGGTTCATTGACTTTTATCTTCATAAGAAATGGATAATACATTCATAGCATTCATGTGTGTTATACATACATACATACAACCAATCAGTACTTATGTTCAAAGTGCATGTACCACTTAACTTTCTTGGAACAGATCCTATTAACATTCTTAGCTTTATGAAACCCTACTTACATTCTTAGGGTTGATGAACCCTAGTTACCTAGTTCATAACATATTCCATGTCAATTTGTATTTTATTCATCACCTTAAACCCTAATATTACATCTTATAAAATTAAGGTTTGGTTAAAGGGAAAATAGAGTCTAAAACTTAGAATATCAAATTCTCTAATTAGGAACCCTTCCAAAACATATTTTTTTTGTAATTTTCTAGTATACAATTGATTTATTACGAATTTGTGAAGATAGGACAACTAGAACTTAAGAAACCATAGATGTGGCATTTAATAAGATGAAAATGTGATTGATGTAAATAAAAAGTGAAAGGACTGAGAAACCCATTGCACGCATTACTTGAAATCAAATTAGTGAGGGTAAATTTTTCCAAAAACTTAGGGCACAACTGATGTCAAATATCAAGATGAAATATCAAAATATCCCATGTGAACACAATTATCATATGATTAACAACAAAACTAGAATACGGCTACCTGGGATCCTTGTTCTCATATGGAAAGCGAAGACATTGGTATCCCCTTTTAGACTCAAATGCTGTGGTGACTGAGATGATGAGAGCTGTTGAGAAGGGGAAGGTTGTATCCCCAATAATTACTCATGTTCCCTCACCTGAGTGGGAAGTTTACAAAAAGAAATCGAAATCTCCTCCTCCCATTCATACCAAGCCCATCTCTTCTACTAAGCATATTCAGATTACTCTGAATAGATTCATGCTGCTGGAAAGTCTCAAGGATGGCTTAGGTTGTTCTCAGTTAAACAAGGATGTTGTAGGGAGTTCCTCTTTCCCTATACCAAATGATTAGTCCTATTTCCATTGCTTCGTGGAATGTGAGATGCATGCATAATAAGCTCCCTTGCATTAAAAAAGAAATAAGGAAGTATAATGCTAATATTTTCATTGTTTTGGAGTCAAGAGTTGGTAAGAGTGAAGTTGTTGATATTGTGAACCATTTGTGGCCAGGTGCTAGGTACCTAAATAAATCATATTTTTACTCATATACACGGATCATAGTGATGTGGTCCAATCCGTTAGTTATCATTTCTAAAAGAGATGAGAGTGAACAATTCATACACTGTGATGTTAATGTTGGGGATTCAAATTTTATGTTGTCGGCTGTGTATGGGGCTAATGGTGATGCTGATAGAACTCGACTCTAGAGTTCGCTTAAACAGGTGAATAGTAGTGGTATGCCTTGGTGCTTGTTAGGAGATTTTAATGTAGTCAGGCTGAATTATGAAAGACTAGGTAAGCACCCCCCATCACACAGAATTATGGAGGATTTTAATACGTTCCTAGTGGATATAGGGCTTCTGGAATTTTCCTTTAAGGGTATTTTTTTCACTCGGGACAATAAAAGCAAAATGAGAAAGAGCACATTTTCCAAGACAGATAGATGTTTCTGTGATATTCCCTTCCTAGATCTGTTTCCGTCTATGTGGGGTGAAGTCATTCCAAATCTTACTAGTGATAATAGCCTCTTAAATCTTCATTTGGTTTATAGTAAAAGAGCTAAAGAACCCTTTCACTTCATTAATGCTTGGGTTACCCAACCTGGGTTTAAAGAGGTCATCTGCAAGGCCTGGTTGTCTGATGTCGGGAGGGGAGCTCCAATGTTATTGCTTTATAGGAAATTCAATGTGTTGTCAACCGAGTTGGTGAAATGGAATAGGGAGTCTGTTGGGAATTTCTCATCTATTGCTAAGGAACTTGAAGCTAATGCGATCTCTTTACAAAGACAGGTGGATATGAATCCAGAGAATGAAGTGCTTCAACTGAAGCTTATTAATGCAAGGAAATTAGCCTACACTGCTCTTAATGTGGAGGAAAGCTTTGCTAGACAGAAATCTCGGGCTATCTGGCTGAAGGAAGGAAATAGAAATACAAGGTTTTTCTATGATTCCCTCCATTCAAGAATAATTCATAATAATATTGTTATTTTACATAATGAGGATTCTTTGCTTAAAGATCCGGATGATATAACAAAACATATTGTGGAGTATTATTCAGGTGTCTTCAATTCTGCTGTTAATGTCAAGGTTAATTGGAATGAAGATTGGGAATTCCCTAAGATTTCATTGGCACAATTTGATGAGTTAAGGAAGGTGGTGACTAGAGAGGATATTGAAAAGGTAGTAAAAATTATAATGGGGATAAATCCCCTAGGCCAGATGGCTTGAATGCCTATTTTTTCAATCCGTGTTGGGATGTGGTTGGAGATGATGTAGTCAAAGCTATTCTCAGTTTCTTTCAAAATGATAAAATTTTGGGAGAATGCAACAAATCTTTTATAGTCCTTATATCCAAAATTTTTTGAGCCTATGTTCTCAAGGATTTTAGGCAGATATCTCTACGTAATGTTATGTATAAAATAATAACCAAAATTATGGCTAATCGGCTCAAATATGTCATGCCTTCTCTTATAGATTTGAATCAGGTTGCTTTTATCAAAGGAAGGAACATTAGAGATGCAATTTTGCTAGCTAACAAATTACTGAGTTCATTTACCAAGTATGGAGTTGAAAAGTTGTGTGTGAAGGTGGATCTATCCAAGTCCTATGATACTGTAAGAAGAGATTATGTGATGTTCATTATGAGGAAGATGTGATTTCCTTTATGTTGGATGAAGTGGATTTCTATGTGCTTTGAGATTGCCTCTTTCCAAGTCTTAGTTAATGGCATTCCCTACAATTCTTTCCAGGCTAGTAATGGAGTTAGGCAAGGAGACCCCCTTGATCCACATCTCTTTGTCATGGATATGCAAGGTCTGTCTTCTTTGTTCAAATGTTATGTGAAAAAATATTGTATCACTCCCCTGAAGGCCTCTGTTGATTTTGGCGTTTCCCATATCATTTTTGCAGATGACCTACTAGTGTTTGCCAAAGATAATTCTTCCAATGGGCAGGCTATTGCTGATATTGTTTCTCAGTTTGAGATGATATCAGGGCTGAGTCTAAACAAAATGAAGAATCAAGTGTTTTTCAATAAAGGCATGGTTAACACTAAAGAGTTGAGTGATGTTCTACATATCCCTCATTGTATGTTACCTGTTCGTTATTTGGGTCTGTCGTTATTTATAGGGAGATTGACAAAAACTCTTTGTGATCCTATTCTGAACAAGTTGAGAAAGAAGTTGGAAGCATGGAAATGTAACTTGTTGTCCTTTGCAGGAAGAGTAGAACTTATCATATCTACCTTGGCTTCTTATCATATGTTTTGGCCTGCAATTTTCCCTCTCCCTAGAAGTTTTATGTTGGAGATTGAGAAGGTTATGAGAGACTTCCTATGGAATGATAGTGAGAAGAAGAAGCACATACACACTGTATCATGGGATACTATTTTTGCTCCTCGGTCTGAAGGAGGTTTGGGTATCAGGCTGGTTGATGATTGATCCGGAGCTGGGGTGTTAAGAAATTTATGGGATGTTGCTAGTAATAAAGAATCGCTTTGGGTTAAATGGGTCCATGAGAGGTACATTCAAAAAGCCTCAGTTTGGGTTGTAGAGAGTAATGATAATTCTTCATGGCTCTAGAAGAGGGTGTTAAAGTGCATAGATATGTTGAAAACTAATATAGATTTTTGCTTGGGTGATGGTAGTAGCTTTTTGTTGTGGAAGGACATGTGGCTTCCCAACAAGAAAACTCTGTTGGAGCTATGCGATTATCAATTGCTGATAAGGTATGGGAAAGGAGAGTTCTGCAAGGTTGAGACTTGCTGGTCTGAGGGCATATGGTGTTTCCCTGATATTTGGGGTAGTGAATATGTAGCTAAAGAATGGATGGGAGATCATTGGGAAGAGAAAGAATCAAGTTCCATGGTCAAAATGGACTTGGGGAAAAGATGTTCCTAGAAACTGGGCCTGTTTGTTATGGATTTTTTTTGTGTATCGATTGCCTACAGTCGACTATCTTAAGAGAGTGGGTTTTCAATTTGCTTCTCACTGTTGCTTGTGTCTAAGTAATGAAGAATCTCAAGATCATCTGTTCTTTTCGTGTCCCTTCAGCGTGGCTGTGTGGGGGATTTTTAGTAATGGGTACAGTGTAGGGCCAATTTGTTCGTTAGATCTTGTGAAGATTACTAGTGAGAAGAAGTTGGCGGCTATACCTGTCATTTATCAAATCTAGTTGAAAAGGAATTTGAGGCTGTTCGATGGTCGAGCTAGCTGTGCTGATGCTATTTGGAAGAGGATTTATAGTGATACTAAAAGTATGTGATTATATGGATTCATATAGATGAGGTTTTATACGTATAGTTGGTCCTGTATATAGTTTTCTTTTTCCCATGGCTTCTTGCCTTGGGTTTTGTTTCTTTTTGCTTTCGTCCCTTGAAACTCAGCCTTGGATTTGTTCTGTATAGTTTTCATTTTTTGGTGCTAATAGAAGGGTTCCATGATGTTTACATAAAAAAAGGTGAAGAACATGGTACAATCTACAAAAACCCAACTTCAATTGTGAGCTTGCAATGAATACAAACCCGTTCTAGCCTCAGTGATGGATTCCCTGAGTCAAGATGATCTCAAAGACCATAGACTCATGTTTGCTCGCAGCTTTATCAACCCTAAGGCATCATCCCACCATCTAGGAAACATGTGATATATGAAAAGCAAACTTAGTGAAGATGTGATACAAACCAACATCTTGAAACACATCACGATGCCATCATGAAGCTAACTGTGGGCAAGATGAAGGAATATGCTATCATAACTCTGAGTTTTATCATCTAGATTGAGCAATTGGTGAAAAAAGGGAAAAGCAATGCATGGTGGAAGAGGTTGAATTGGCAAGCGCCCAAGATTCCCTAGTAGTTTTTTATTGTTATGAGTTGCTTTACTGATGTCCCAAAGGCTTGGGCCCCATGACTTTCACTTGGTAGGCTTGAAGGGTAGATGAACCTGGCTCATCAAGTGTAGGGGAAATTGGGGAGGCAAGACGATGATGGAATTTGGTTCCTATTTGATCCTCAATTTTCAAAGGTCGCATATATATAGGTGGAGGTCATGAGATACTAGACTCATTAGTTGAGTAGGAAACATGGAAAAAAGAAGTTCATCCATGGAGAGGACAGTCTCAGTCACTAAACATGGTGAAGTAGGGCTCCTTAGGTTCACAACAATGTGAGAAATGTTTTGGGAATGGAAAGAGAGAGAGAGACGAGGGGGTCAGAGAGAGATTGGCAATGGGAGGATCTGCACGGATTGTAGAGTCTAGGAAGTCATAGACTCAAGGTAGAAGAAATGTAGGTTGTTATTCAATATTAATCTCACAACTCAGATAGTGCATGTATATTGGCTGGAGAAAAAAGACCGAATGATAGGGAAACCATAGGAAATTCGAGATGCCAATCATGTGGAAATGAAATTGTAATTATGTTATATTGGACTATAGTCCATTCATATTGGGATTGCATATTTCAAGATTATCTTCTTTAATTAAATTGGGATATCAAATATTATCCAATTTGGTTGAAACTTGGCACTGAAGCTAATTCAACCATGTAGATTACAAGTTCAAAGTTATTAACTTTTAGGATTTACTTATATGAGTTCTAATACAATTAGGATTTCATTCTATTATCTCATTGTTTAATATTACATATTAACATTTATCGTCGACATTTATTATATCAACGTCACACAGGAAGGAAGAGCAAACATGGGTGGAAATAGGTTTGCAGTTAAGCATGTCTTCTCATTCAAGGATGTAAAGGGTGTACTTGGTTTGGTGGAGAAGAAGGCCTTCTACGTTGGACTCAACTTGGATGCCAAGGAAGTAGTGTATGGGTCCCAGGTTGTGGAGGGAGAACTCAACCTTGAGTTGGGAGATAACTCGAGAGACTAGTGATGGAGAACTTCTAGTGATAAGAATGCCATCTACGTAGAGAAGTAGGTACATGGTAGCATTTATGGGGGAAATAATGAAAAGAGAGGTGTCTGAGATGCATGAGGGGAAACCAAGTTTAGAGAGAAAAGAATGAATGCAAGACACACACATTTATTATTAAAAAATTATATTCATAAACATGCTTGACGGAATCCAGCACATGCCTCAAGTATTTGTAGAATTGCTTATCGCAAAGAATGTGTAAAACCACATGACGGGTCCAACTCGCTATGCACATCTTTGCCAAAAGCTACTACAAGCATCTTCTTCTCAACAACATACTATTGGGAATGTTGAGTCCTCTAATACTATTGAACCTCTATTTTGCCATGATCTATGGATAGCTAGGAGGCAAACCAAATCGGGAGTTATACCCCACCCAAAAACTACTGAGGCGGATAAAAAAATGGTAAAGTTCAACTCTTAAAGTAATTATTATTGATGATCATTATGTTTTAATTACCAATTACTAATGATGATGATTAGCAGGAGCTCCACAAACAAAGGAAACTTGGCAAGTTCACTCATGAGGGCACAAGGGATGAATTAACAATTTCTCTAGGTAACCCAGAGCATCCTGTGCGTGTTAAGGATGATGGTGCTAAATCAGTATAAGAGCCTTCTTTGAGACATCACAACATAAGAACAAAGGGGGACTCTCAAATAAGGTACAAGATCTGATTGGAAAGGGTATACATGAAGCAATGATAATGTATCATTCTTCTCATAGAGTACCTATTGTTGGTATGTATGCCCTGAGAGCCAATCATGGAATGATTGGTGGGATACATTAAGATTGATTTGATAAACATCAAAGGCAAGCTTCCAATTCTTTTTGGTTTAGTCATTTGAGATAGTGATAGAACAAATTGAATGTTTAGAGAATGACAGTACTCAATGACATATCTTTCAGGTTAAGGACCTGAACGATGAGATCATACAGATGCTAAGAGTTTGTACATTCTTGTTATGTCCCTAGTCGGATGTCATTGTGGAAGGTAGATAGACAGCAATGACACACAAGACTAGATTGTTGTGTTGGTTGATGACAGAATCTCATTAGTCATGATATAGAGATATCAAACCAAACACATAGGTACTTGTTAGAGAACAAGTGTACCAGACAGACCCACCGTGAGTTTGACACATGGAACCATGACATGGTAGTCACAGTCAGTACTCACAGTGATGGTGGTGAGTGTGATTCTTTGACCTAAAATCACTACACTCAACACATGTCGTTGGGCACACTTTGACATCATCAAACACAGTCGTGAAACATGGGTTGTTATAAAGGTGATGATTGGGTGGCTTTGAAACATGGGGCTTTTGAGGTGTGAGTGATAGATATGGGATTTGTCCCTCCTGAGGGAGTTTTATATCCATGGCCACTTGATGAGTAGGATTGAGAAAGGCATGCACACATGTGTGAATCAGTATG
Organism: Alisma plantago-aquatica; assembly: GCA_963693085.1. Lineage (NCBI taxonomy): Eukaryota > Viridiplantae > Streptophyta > Magnoliopsida > Alismatales > Alismataceae > Alisma > Alisma plantago-aquatica. The sequence goes on along the minus strand of OY856409.1, from coordinate 389,885,322 downwards.
TGATGTTGATGTCATATATATCTCTTCCAATCTACTCTGAGATCAAGAAAGTGAATGAACGTTGACAGGATGACTATTCCATGCCTCGAGTTCATTCGGGATATCAGTGACAAAGGAATTATACATTCACTGTAACACCATTCACAGATTGTAGGATTGAAAGTTGTTCTCCAACTTTCTATTTCACTTGGGTAGCACTAATGTGTGACTAGGCACCGCTCTTTGCTTGTGAAGTCATAAGTGTTATGGACTTTCACTGCCAACTTGAAATGGACCTACAGGGTCACACACATAGGATTTAACTTGGAAGAGGAGTTTTATCCACAAACAATGTTTAGATTGATTACTAAAGGATTTTAGTAGTTTAATTAAAAACTCAATTAATTGATAGCTCAATATCATAATGTTCAAGGTGTTGGACACATTGATTAGAGTATCAGATTGATTGAAACTACAATTGACTATTTTTGCACAATCTGCACTCCCAACCGATCGACTCATGTGATGAACCGATCGGCTTAGCTTGGTGAACCGATCGACTCAGATGGTGAGTCGATCGACTCATGGACAGGATGAAATGATTGCTTCAAGTATTGAAACAATCGGTTCAACTGATGCAACCGAGCAAGTTGGGAAAGTAGGATTGGTGAGAAATTTCTTATTGTTTCACTTGCCCAATTTGATTGGAACAAGGATTGGTATTTGGTACCAATTAGAAACAAAAGAAGAAAAGTCAATCGGGAACTGACCAGGACCACGAATTGACCGGTTCAGAAGTGAACCGACCGTTTCATGGGTCCCAACCGATCGGTTGAGATGTCAACCGATCGACTTAGGTCCCCAACCAACAGTTTCAGAAATGAAACAATCGGTTCAGGTTGCGCAGTTGGTTGTTTTTGTGGAAAATCTCGAACCCTTCTACTCATGCTTTAGTCCCATATTGCCCGGGATGGAAAACCATGTCCCATGACCCTCCTATATATATAGGGGTATTGGGAGCTTCTCATAGTACAACACAATGCAACCAGTTGCTCTATAAAGTTGTCGTTCTCTCTGGTTTTTGGTAACCAAGAGAGCCCGAGCAAGTGCTACCTGATAAGGGAGGCACAACAAGGGAAAGACAACTGTAGAAAGCGACTGGTGGCAAGAGAGTGTGTCAGTGACTAGTACGCTGACAGGAGGGTGCGACTCCTTCCAATTCCTTGTGGGATAAGGAGATTGGAGTTCCAAGTGGTTTGTATGGACTACTTCAGAGGTGGGCGATTTCTTCCGCTCGGAGGACAACTGTCAATCCCGACAGTCTCGGTGAGACCAGGAGTCGTCAGTCTCGGTGCGACCAGGAGATGCACAAACACCGTCCAAGACCGGAGGTGAAGACCGTGCAAGCTGCGAGGTATTGTCACCGAGCAAGCCTCGGGACAAGGTATGATTCCACAAACCATCCTTTCCTATTGTATAGACGTTGACGCGTTTCCTTATTCTGGGTTTGGGGAGGAGAATTCTTTTTCCGCTGCCTTCTCTGCCTCCCCTAAAACCCAACAGTGGTATCAGAGCCACGTTAACTGCTCTATACTTTAGGATTATCGATATGATCGATTTTTGGTTTGTCGCCTTTATTTATTGCATACGATGCGAATAAAATTAGCTTTATGCATGTCCAATCCTAAATCCACAAATCCCAATTTACATATGTGATATGTATTATATATGCACTCGATACGCGTCACCCTTAAATGAGTTTTGTGGTGGATGTATAGTGTGGTTATGGCCAATAAACCCTATATGTGTATGGTTGTATGTGGTTGCTTGCATCTCGGTCTGCGCACCGATTTCCCTTTCTCATATTCCTGATGTAACTCAAAATAATTTGAGATTTCTTTCCTACCTTTGCTCCCCTCGAATGTAACTCGAGGTTTCTCTTTTTACAATGTAAAATAGGATAGAATTTTATTTCCTGTTATGTCAAAGAACGGAGGACGTCCTGACGACAACTGAGACGATCGGTTCAAGGCATGAACCGATCGGTTGACGTTCCAGACAATCGGTTCAAGGAGTGAGCCGATCGGTTGATGACTGGTTTGAGGAGTGAGATGAGCGGGTGATGGCCATGATGAGATGCACGACGACCATGCGAACCGATCAGTTGGAGGAGCCAACCGATCGGCTGGTGGCACCCAGCCGACCGGCCTGATGGCGAGCTGATCAGTCATGCGATGAGTTGATCAAACCTAGAAAGGCAAAGCACATAGTTCATCTTGTACATGTTGCATGTGATGTAGACCTAGATGACCGTGATTCCTCTTGGCTCGAGGAATCACATTAGGATGGCCATAATCATCGCTTTTATCGTTTTGCATGTTTTCTGTGGGATATCACATGTATATGATACATACTATGTATTGTGGTGATTGGATATGTATATGTATATAAAACCAAATCCCTCATCAAATATTAAGCTTTATATGCCTTCCAAACGCGACACACATGAAAAGCTTGATCGACCAAGTGTGGGCACGCCCAAGCGTGGTGCACCGTCTATCTCGTGGAAGCGTGAAGGATGAATGTGTGGGTCTGCCCAAGCAGGGTGCATATTCATCGTGTTGGCTTTGGGTCGGACTTAACAAGGTGACCTAGATAGGATCTAGCACCTTGAGGCATAGAGATGATCATGGCAAGGAGTTGCATATGACATCTGATCAAGAGTTGCATATGATGAACTTGGAAAGAGTTGCCTACCTGAGAGATCTAAGTTGTGGGTGACAGCCCAAGCTGGTCCATGACTTAGAGGATTTCAGGATCTTGCCCACTAGAAGGTTGTACGCTGCAATCTTCCAAACTGATGGTGAGGGCTATCAATTTGAACTAAAATAGTGGGAGCGATAATTAATTAAAGGCCTAATTATATCGTCAACTTTTCAAATCAATCAAATAAGTCAAAATGAGTTTTTGGACTAAAATTGCATATTTACTTTTGTAGTACAAATGACAACAAAAAACAATCACTTTTCTTTACGACCGGTCCTTGAAAAGGATAGGCTAAATGGGACAAACTTCCACGACTGGTATAGGACATTGAGAATTGTTCTCACTCAAGAGCGAAAGCTCTATGTCCTGAATACTCTAATTCCAGAGGAACCTACTCCTAATGCACCAAAGACAGAAAGGGATGCTTACAAGAAGCATTATGATGATGCCATTGATGCAAAGTGCTTGATGTTGTGCTCTATGAACCACGAGTTGCAGAGACAACATGAGAACATGGGTGTCATTGAGATGATTCATCATCTCAGAAACATGTATGAAGATCAAGCACGACAAGAGAGATACGATGTCTCAAGGGCACTGTTCAAGTGTGTCATGATAGAAGGAGATCCAGTTGGTCCTCACACACTCAAGATGATTGGGTATGTGGAGAACCTGACAAGACTGGGATTTCCACTGAGCCAAGAGTTGGCTACTGACGTGATACTGCAATCATTTCCAGAATCCTACAGTCAGTTTGTGATGAACTACAACATGAACAACTTTGATAGGCCACTGTTAGAGTTGTTGGGCATGTTGAGGATAGCCGAGACATAGATGAAGAAGGACAAGCCTAATTCTGTGATGGTGATCATGAGCAAGAAAGGCAAGTCCAAGCGCAAGGGCAAGGGAAAATCTAAGAAAGGTTCTGATGCTAGCCAGGAGCCCAAGTCATCTTCAGCTCTCAAGGCCAAGGGAGGCGTGACCAAGAAAGGCAATTGCCACCATTGTCAAAAGCCAAGAGATTGGAAAAGGAATTGTCCTCTCTATTTGGAAGAACAAAATAAGAAGGAGGCGACAAACGTCCCTACTTAAAGGTGTCATGAAAGTAAACTTGTAACACTATTGAGGTATATTATACCAAGATGTAAAGTGTAAAGCACTCAATAAATGAGGCAAGTGTTGCCGCCATAGATAGGAGTACTTTAGTTTATTTTCAGCCTAAAAGGCATGCAATACAGTTATGAACTGCTATTTCATATTTGCCAATAGATAGAAACACTTTATTTTTGCATATTGTATGACAATGATGGCAATCAATAAAGAGATGTTTCAATTTCTAAAGATATGATCTTTGTGGCAATGCCTTGTTTATCTTGTGGTATTTGATATGCATAAGATAAAATGATACCTAAAAGTTATAGATAACTCAAACAATCAAATTAGCATCAATCATGAGAAATTCATTTCTAGTTTCCATGTGATGGATAAATCTAGACTCTTTTGGTTAGAGAACAAGTAAGAGACATGAATACCTTGGACATGATTAATCAATCTTCACTAAAGGTAGTGTGAGAATGATTGTCCTATTGGGTATAATACATGTGATGTATTTACATACCTATTGGAACAAATGCTAATACTTCAAATGGTGTTTAGAGAAATACCAATATGAATATCTTGAAGTGTTCAAGATTATCATAGATGAAGTGCAAATTTGGTAAAGTGTTAATTCTTGATGAGATCAATGAATGAAATACTTGGACCAAATGTTTGAGGTCCTTATGAGTGATTATGATAGTGTATCATAGTGAACTCATGATTAAGGCATGGTGATGTCTAAATCAAGAAGGAATCATACTCTAAGGAGTTAGAGAATGATTATCAAATAACTAAATTCTTCTTAATAAAATAATACCCCTCACTAATAAAAGAAATTAAGAATCACAAGGGTTGTGAATTCTTATATCCTTACACCTCAATTATCTATGTGATGAGTTGTTCATGTGATGAGTCAACTATCTAGATGAATATGAGGAACCAAATTTTGAGTTATGGTTTATGACCAATACATCCTAAATGGCATCCATATGAACCATAAGGTATGACCTTGATGGTAGCACCCATTGGATGAAATCCATAAGTGCAAATGAGTCTTAAGTGTTAAGACACATGGATAACATTTTGAGAAGGATGATGCTTGTTGATTGCAACTTAATGACTAAGACATTTGGCATATGGATACTAAAACCGCATTCCTACGAGGAATAAAACAAGGATGTGTACGTGACACAATCTATAAGGTTTATGAATCCACTAATGCAAATGAAGTCTATAAGTTACAATGGACTAATCAATGTGATTGATTGAGTACAAGCAACTCAGAATTGGATCTTTACTTTGATGATATAGTCAAAGGGTTTGATTGATATGTCAAAGATAAAGAAGGGATCTGTGATTTAGTGGGAGCGTGTTCACATTCCACATGTTGATGTGAAATGGAAATGTTCTAGAATGGAAATCCAAAAGTGGAAATTATCTTTAAGGAAGATAGAGATGTTTCCTATGTGATAGGAATAGAGATCTATAGGGTTCAATATGCACAGATTCAATGGGAGAAAACTTGTCCATGTTACATGGAGTTAGTATCCTAAGGCCAAGTGTCCAATTCTTATGAAGAATGGGAACACTAAGTATAGATGTGGATCTATCATGTATGTAATCATCCCATTATCTTGCATGTATCGACATGGCAAGAACAAAATGCATTCATCATCTTGTATGTGGGACATGGCAATATGATGTGCTCATCTTGATAACTCGTATGTGAGACATGACGAGTGGATGTCTGTCTACTTCCAGTAAGGGTTACTGGAATACCATGAGAACTTGATAAGTACTTGTGAAGTACTAGTTCTATGGAGATAAGGAAGAGTTCAATGTAAAGAGTTACATTGATGCGAACTTCCGAAAGGACAGAAAATTAATCGCAAAATATATATAGGATATATATATAAAAGTGAAAGTTTGTTGATAATTGGAAGTGTTCCAATAAAACCATTTAAAAGGAAATGCCGAGTATCTGTGTTAGAGAACATCAGTGGATACTATATGGATCTGGAAATTCATGAGATGAACTTATAGATATTCTGATCATTGATGACAATTATGGAATCCTTGATCATGCAATGTGGCTAAAGGTTAGCAAAGGAATATTGGATCGCATATTACGGCAACTCCATCTCATATGTATGACGTACAACGAAGAGATGTGAGGCATACAATTTATACTGACTTTGGCAAGGTGTTTCCATTACTCACTATGATCGCACTAGAGTAGAGTAACATGTGGGACATGTTTGAATATCACTATGAATATGATTCAAGAGTGATTGGCTCGCAGTGCAAGTGGGAGTCTTTTGGTATGTATGCCCTAAGAGCCAATCATGGGATGATTGGTGGGATACATTAAGATTGATTTGATAAACATCAAAGGCAAGCTTCCAATTCTTTCTGGTTTAGTCATTTGAGATAGTGATAGAACAGATTGAATGTCTAGAGAATGACAGTACTCAATGACATATGCTTTTAGGTTAAGGACCTGAATGATGAGATCATACAGATGCTAAGAGTTTGTACATTCTTGTTATGTCCCTAGTCGGATGTCATTATGGAAGGTAGATAGACAACAATGACACGCAAGACTAGATTGTGGTGTTGGTTGATGACATAATCTCATTAGTCATGATATAGAGATATCAAACCAAACACATAGGTACTTGTTAGAGAACAAGTGTACCGGACAGACCCACCGTGAGTTTGACACATGGAACCATGACATGGTAGTCACAGTCAGTACTCACAGTGATGGTGGTGAGTGTGATTCTTTGACCTGAAATCACTACACTCAACACATGTCGTTGGGCACACTTTGACATCATCAAATGCAATCCTGAAACATGGGTTGTTATAAAGGTGATGATTGGGTGGCTTTGACACATGGGGCTTTTGAGGCGTGAGTGATAGATATGGGATTTGTCCCTCCTGAGGGAGTTTGATATCCATGGCCACTTGATGAGTAGGATTGAGAAAGGCGTGCACGCATGTGTGAATCAGTATGTGATATTGATGTCATACATATCTCTTCCAATCTACTCTGAGATCAATAAAGTGAATGAACGTTGACAGGATGACTGTTCCATGCCTTGAGTTCATTCGGGATATCAGTGACAAAGGAATTATACATTCACTGTAACACCATTCACGGATTGTAGGATTGAAAGTTGTTCTCCAACTTTCTATTTCACTTGGGTAGCACTGATGTGTGACTAGGCACCGCTCTTTGCTTGTGAAGTCATAAGTGTTATGGACTTTCACTGCCAACGTAAAATGGACCTGCAGGGTCACACACATAGGATTTAACCTGGAAGAGGAGTTTTGTCCACAAACAATGTTTAGATTAATTACTAAAGGAGTTTATTAGTTCAATTAAACACTCAATTAATTGATAGCTCAATATCATAATGTTCAAGGTGTTGGACACATTGATTAGAGTATCAGATTGATTGAAACTACAATTGACTATTTCTGCACAATCTGCACTCCCAACCGATCGACTCATGTGATGAACCGATCGGCTCATCTTGGTGAACCGATCGGCTCAGATGGTGAGTCGATCGGCTCATGGACAAGATGAAACGATTGCTTCAAGTGTTGAAATGATCGGTTCAACTGATGCAACCGAGCAAGTTGGGAAAGTAGGATTGGTGAGAAATTTTTTTTTGTTTCACTTACCCAATTTGATTGGAACAAGGATTGGTATTTGGTACTAATTAGAAATAAAAGAAAAAAAGTCAACCGAGAACTGACCAGGACCACGAACCGACCAGTTCAGAAGTGAACCGACCGTTTCATGGATCCCAACCGATCGGTTGAGATGTCAACCGACCGTTTCAGAAATGAAACGATCGGTTCAGGTTGCGCAGTTGGTTGTTTTTGTGGAAAATCTCGAACCCTTCTACTCCTGCTTTAGTCACATATTGCCCGGGATGGAGAACTCTGTCCTATGACCCTCCTATATATAGGGGTATTGGGGGATTCTCATAGTACAACACAGTGCAACCAGTTGCTCTGTAAAGTTGTCGTACTCTCTGGTTTTTGGTAACCGAGAGAGCCCGAGCAAGTGCTACCCGATAAGGGAGGCACAACAAGGGAAAGACAACTGTAGAAAGCGACTAGTGGCAGGAGAGTGTGTCAGTGACTAGTACGCTGACAGGAGGGTGTGACTCCTTCCAATTCCTTATGGGACAAGGAGATTGGAGTTCCAAGTGGTCCGTGTGGACTACTTCAGAGGCGGGAGATTTCTTCCGCTCGGAGGACAACTGCCAATCCCGACAGTCCCGGTGAGACCAGGAGTCGTCAGTCCCGGTGCGACCAGGAGGTACAGAGACACCGTCCAAGACCGGAGGAGAAGACCGCACAAGCCGTGAGGTATTGTCACTGAGCAAGCCTCGGGACAAGGTATGATTCCACAAACCATCCTTTCCTATTGTATAGACGTTGACGCGTTTCCTTATTCTGGGTTTGGGGAGGAGAAATTTTTTTTCCCGCTGCCTTCTCTGCCTCCCCTAAAACCCAACACCTATAACATCCTGCTCTTCATACGAGGTGGACCCTCCTATGATAGAGTTGTTGGCTAAATTGGACATTAATATACCTTTTGCTTTGATGATGAAAAACATTTCACACTTGTCGATCTAACATGTTATTTGAGTATTTCAGGGTTCAAAGGAATAAGGAAATTCTACTAAGTGGAAAGATGAAGGTCAATGCAAATTAAAGATTGAATGTGCTAAATTGTATATGTGTTCATGATTGTACTCAAATGTAAACACTTGTACAAAAATAAAATGTACATGTATTTATACATCATGTAAATCAAGTGTTAGATCTTCTCTATCCACTTATAACCCTAAGATATGTTTCCCCTCAAAGTTAGAGTAACCATCACCCATTAAAACACACACTTAGTAGGTGATTGAAAAGTCAGAAATAGGGGCATCCTTGGTAAAAAATCTTGTCAGCCAAGACACACTCGTTTGAAGTTTTTGTCGACCGAGAACCACATCGGTTGAACTTAGGAGCATTGTTCAATAACTTGCACATTTGTGCTCTAAAATGGGCTTCAGTTGAAAACATTCTCGACCGAGCAAACTTTGGTCTAAATCTTGTGACCATTAGACCAAGTGGTTAGTAGTTGAGAGTTGAAAATAGATGTTGCAACACATTTTCTTCAACCCCAAGCCCGATTAAAGAAACATTACACAGTTTGGTTGACAAACTTGTCAACCGAGTAGGGTTTTGGATTATTCTTTTAAGCTCGAACAAATTAGCCATTGCTAGCCAACTAATGTACACCTAACAACTAGTTAAGCACTAAGAACACTCTAGCGATTCCCTAGAACATCTCTAAGGACTTGAAAACCATTCCTATAAATAGGAGAGTCCTTAGTACACCTAAAGCACCTATGATACACTTTGGAATACATTCTTGTGAGCAATAAAGCTAAGCAACATTTGCCATCTTGTTCTACAAGCTCAAAATTTGTGTCCTATAGCCATACCCTCTTAGCCACCTCATAGAAACGTCCATCCTAAGTGGTGTGAGAGGTCTAACTCTTAATATAGTGTCAAAGTGCTATACTCAATTGTTTTACTTCCTTCGTCTAATCCCCCTTCACAGGTTAAAGCTACTTGTGCTCCTTAGCTACTCCAAGATTGTGGAGGCTGCTTGAAGGAGCTTGGTTGAAGCTACTTCTTGGTGGAGAAGGCTACTTCAAGAGGTGCTTGAGATTACTTAAAGGGAGGTTGGATCTACTTATAAAGGAAGGCTATCTCAAGGTGGTGGAGCTACTTCTAGGAGGAGAAGGCTGCTCCAAGGGCTTGGAGTTACTTCAAAGAAGGCTGCTTCATGGAGGTTGATGCTACTTCTAGGATAAGGCTACTTCAAGGAAGGAGATTGTATTTTAATGTAACATACTTTAGATGTAAATAAAATTAATCACTTTCAAAATCTCAATTGGAGACAATTAGGTAGTGGACTGACAACCTTTGAATTCAAATGTTGGAACCACTCTAAACACAAGTGTCTTCCTTGTTTCCTCCTCCTTCTTTGGTTGAGTGTTTTAATTATTTTTAAAATATCAAAAATCTATATTCAACCCCCCTCTAGATCTTTCAATTGGTATCAGATCAGGTCTTCAAGGAGCCCTAACAGGTCTCAATGAATGGGGGACAACATGCTTAGCAACCTCAACGTTGAAGGAAGTAAATCAACCACCACCTTTTGATAGAAACAACTACACCTATTGGAAAAGACGAATTAAATTCTACTTTCCAAGAATCAACTTAGAGCTATGGAGGATTATTTCTACCCCTTATGTGCTTCCCACAACTGAATATGTAACATGGGATCTAAACACAATAAAACAAGTTCAATTAAATTCAAAAGCGGTAAGCATACTATATTGTTCTATTTCTATAAGTGAGTTTAATAGAATATGTTCATGTGATACGACTTATGATATATGGCATACACTCTCCATAACACATGAAGGTACTACCCAAGTTAAAAATAACAAAATTAATATGCTTAAACAAAAGTTTGAACAATTTTGCACGCAATCTAATGAATCTATTAGTGAAATGTATGTAAGATTTTCTTCTATTGTTAACAACTTAAGTAAATTAGGAAAGTATATAAGTGAAGAAGAACATGTGTCCAAAATCCTTAGATCTTTGACTCTAAAACACAAGCCAAAAGTGACAACCATTGAACAAGCTAATGATCTCACCACAATGAGGATGGAGCATCTCATTGGTAATTTAGAGACTCATGAGGTCACTCTTGAAGAAGAAGAAATATTGGAGGCCGAGCTTCAAAAGGGAAAAAGAAAGGAAATTGCCTTAAAAGCTACAACAAATGTTCAATCAAAGGTCATCACTCAAGAATGTGATGAAACAAGTGGAGGAGATTATGAGGAAGATGCATTCATTGTAAATGGTAAGAAATATAGAAGGTCATTACTCTTTTGATAAACCTGAAAATTGTGAACCATGTACTTTAGGAAAGCAAAGTAAATCTTCTTTCAAATCCAAAACCTTGCTTAGCACTACTAGATCATTAGAACTCATTCACGAGTATTTAATTGGTCCTATGAGGACTCAATCTATTGGTGGAAAAAGATATTGCATTGTTATTATTGATGATTATAGTAGATACACTTGGGTTCATTTTCTTTCAACTAAAGATGATACAATTAGAATATTCATTCAATTTTGTTCTAAAATTGAAAACCAACTACAAAAAAAATGTACCATTAGGAGTGATCATGGTGGGGAATTTGAAAATCACATCTTTGAATAATTTTGTACATCCCAAGGGTACACTCATAAATTTTTAGCTCCACGCACCACACAACAAAATGGGATAGTAGAAAGAGAAAACCGGTCTTTACAAGAAATGGCTAGAATGATGTTACTTTAACACAATACACCTAAAACTTTTTGGGCTGAAGCAATCAATACAACATGTTATGTATTAAATCGTGTAACAATTCTCTCCCATCTTAAGAAGACTCCTTATGAACTTATCTTCAACAAGAAACCAAGAGATGACTATTTTCATACCTTGGTACACCCTGTTACATCTTAAATACAAAGGATGATAAAGATAAATTTGATCCTCAATCATATAAAGGATTCTTCTTAGGATATTCAACTTCTAGTAAGACATTTAAAATCTATAATACCACCTCTAGAAAAGTTGAAGAATGAATTCATATCACATTTCTTAAAATCACAACACGAAATGAAATTGAAAATGAAAACTTAAATGACGTTACTCATCAAATTGTGGATCTAACCATATCTACAAAAGATGATCAAAATTCCAAAATTGAACAAAAAAATGAGACACAAAAACTTATTCCTAGATTAATCAAGGACCATCCTTAAGACTTAATCACAGGAAATCCTTTTGATAAAATAAAAGCTCGATCATCATTTAGAGATGTTGAAAACATGGCATTTGTATCAATTGTTGAACCTAAAAAGGTAAATGAAGCTCTAAAAGATGAATATTGGATAATAGATACGCAAGAAGAACTAAATCGGTTTACAAAAAATAGCGTATGGGACTTAGTTACTAAACCAAAAGACAAAACCATCATTAGAACTAAGTGGGGTTTTCAAAATAATCTTAATGAAGCTGGGGAATCAATGAGAAACAATCCTTGGTTGGTAGCTCAAGGATATAATCAACAAGAAGGAATAGATTTTGATGAAACCTATGCCCCCATGGCTATAATTAAATCTATTAGAATGTTATTAGCTCTAGCTTCCCACAAAGATATCAAACTATTCCAAATGGATGTAAAAAGTGCATTTCTAAATGGAATCATAGAAGAGGAAGTATATATTGCTCAACCACCTGGCTTTGAGATTCCTGACAAGATTGACCATGTATATAAACTTAAGTAATCTCTTTATGGTCTAAAACAAGCACCTCAAAATTGGTATTAAAGACTTAAAACTATCTATTTGATAATGGTTTTTCAATTGAAAAATTAGATTCTACATTATTTTTCAAAACATATGAATTAGATTTTCTTGTTGTTTAATTATATGTTGATGACATCATTTTTGGTGCTTCAAATAATTCCTTATGTAATCAATTTAGTGATATCATGAAAAAAGAATTTGAAATGAGTCTCATGGGAGAATTAACATTTTCCTTGGTTTTCAAATAAAAAAAATGCCCGCCAGATTTTTTCTAAGCCAAGGAAAATACACCAACAAACTCTTAAAATGATTTAGTATGGAAAATTACAAACATGCTACTACACCCATGGATACTTCTGCTAAAATTGACAAGGATGAAGATGGAACCCATTGATGATTCCTCATATAGGGCCATGATTGATAGTTTGCTATGTTTAACCGCTTCTAGATCGAATATCATGTTTTACATTGGGATTTGCACTAGATTTCATTCAAAACAAATGCACTATCATTTTCAAGTTGTCAAAAGGATCTTAAGATATCTCACTAGTACTATGTACTATGGTTTGTGGTATCCTAAAGGATAATCGCTGGATTTAAAATCTTACACCAATGCCGATTATGCCAGTTGTCGACTTGATCACAAGAGTACAAGTGGTGGTTATTTCTTACTAGGAAGAGACTTAGTATCTTGGTTTAGTAAGAAACAAAATACAGTTTCCCTATCCACCACTAAAATTGAATATGTGGTTTTTGGATCATGTTGTTCTCAAGTACTCTATATGCAACAAGTTTTGAATGACTATGGCTTTGTATTTTCTTCTATGACGATTTTCTATGATAATACCATTGCTATAAACTTGGCTCATAATCTTATTCTACATAGTCATGCCAAGCATATCGAAATTAGACATCATTTCTCAAGAGATCATATTTCTAAAAATAATATATCTCTTCATCATGTTGATATTGAAGAGTAATTAGCAGATATCTTCACCAAAACCTCTTTCTCTTGATCAATTTCAATATATTAGAAAGAGGTTACTTATTACTACCCTAGAAGATGTCTTCTTTGATATATTTTCTCAAAATTCTTAATAATTTTCTCACTTGAAATTCATGTGATTGTTAGTGCATACAATTTTAGAACTATACCTTTTCTTAGTCACAATAATTTATTATCATGAAAAACACTTAAAAAATCTCAAATCAATTCAAAAAAACTACTCACGGTATCATGATCGGTCGACAAAATTGTGGATAGAGAAAGACCTCGGTCGACAAGTTTCTCGACCGAGCTTCACTCGGTGGGACCCTCAGTCGACAATGCAAAACTCAACTGAGATTCTTCTAGAAATTTTGTAGACCAAATTGTTTTTGCACAAGTCCCTCATTCAAAAATATGTTCGACCGAGTCCTCGGTCGCAATGGTCAAAATTTGAAATCCTAAAATTTGACCGAACTAGCCGTTATAAGGAGCCGTTGGAATAGAACTGTTGGACTCTCACTCGACACAATATTTGACAGAGTAGGTCCCTATTTTTCTATAAAAAGGACCCCATTCCGCCCATTCTCTTCACACCTCAATTTCTTTCTTCTACATCCCTTATCTAGTGTTCCTAAGAGCTATTTTTTAGCAATACTCTTCCACTACCATCTCTAGTTCTTCTTCCACCTCCAATTGTTCAAGATGGCTTCATCTTCAGCTCATGGTGGGAAGAATCAAGTAGCTGTGAGGAAGGGAAGAACGTCATTCCTGCCTTAAGCGTCATCAACGACATTCCCTTCAACGATGTTACTGTTGGAGAACACTACCTAAAGCTCACCTCGAAGACCCCTCTTCCTCGATGCCCGGTGGACACCAATGACTTCATCATGCTTCTTGATCTCTCCGAGCTCTTCATGGTGTAAAAATTGATGAAATTCCTTACCCCATCCTTCCATTTCTGGTCCACCCAAGCTGTCAATGAGTTCTATGCGAACCTTACTAGTGACTAAAATGAGCCACTCTCTTTTACCTCCATGGTTGATGGACTAGCTTTCCATTTTTCCAAAAATGACATCCTTAAAATGCTAGATATAGATGTGGAGGAGTATGGGGAATTTATAGACCTAACCACCAGAAACCCTATATCCAGATTCTCCACTGATGATAACACCATTAGCCTAGGAGACATCAAAAAGGCCATTTTCCTTCCTAATACATCATCTCATGAGAATAGGGGAACTTACTATACTACATATTTAACCCCTGAAGCTAGGGTAGTAAACCTAATTACTTCCCATAACATGTACCCTAGAGAAAACAAAACTGAAATCCCACAATTTAGGATGTGCCTAATATATGCTATACTAGAAAGCATTCCTATCAACTTCATCCACATCATCCTATCCAATATGTTTGACTTTTCTAGAAATCCTCCCTATGCTGATTTTATGTGCCAAATCATCCAATACTGTCTTGACAAAAACCTAGAGGATTTAAACTACAAGTGTGATAGGCATCCTCAAAAACTTACCAATACACTGTAGATAAAATGGGACTTGAATTTGGGCACAAGAGAGCTAGGGACAAAGGATAGACATCCTCTGAAGAAAATCCTCCACCTCCTACTCCTCCAAGATACTCCATAGAAAATCTAGCAAATAACGTTTGTTATCTCAAAGGGGCTACCTATCACCTTGGGAGACAATTAAACTACAACCACCATGCCATGACTTATCTTAATCAAAGAATGCAAGCTTTGTCTCCCAATGTTCCAGACACATACCCATATACACTCTATCCTAAGATCCTCTATCCTTTTAACCCTTCAATCCAATACACCAAAATCCCATCTCCAACTTCACATGATCCTTACCATACCCAATACTTACCCATGCAACTCCAGGACATAGCGGCCCACTTCAGATTCAATCGGGCACCTACATTTCTGGAGGCATATGCTCTTACCAAGACAGGTGCACTTGATTGGCAAACACTTATCAAGTACCATGGTGATGCTCCATTTCTTGGGAAAGATCTTGAGGTTGATTTAATCCTAAAATCTTTCAAGTGATGATGTCCTATGTAGTGAGTAGTAAAGCTTATGTAATCATTCTAGTGAAGCTTATATTGTTATCCAATGTTGTTATCAATGAAATTGAGCTTGCTTGTGTTCACTTGTTCATGATAATGAAAATCTATCTCGTGGCTTTCATTGGACATTTTCTATCACTTTATTTTTTCTCTCTACAACTTGTGTATGATATTGAGGGGGATTATCCCATTCAGGGGGAGTAAAATCATTATATGGCTTTTTTTTGAAATGACAAAGGAGGAGAAATAATATAAATGAGTTTCATGTTCTCTTGGCTTGACATTAATTGATGCTACATTCCTTAAGAGATAGATACCGTGTTACATATCTCTTTAGGAATAATTAGCACACATTTTATGAAAAAAAGAGAATATTTTCATCTCAGGTATGAAACTCATCTCACTTAATTATTTTGATTATATTTTATAAATGTTTGTCATCTTCAAAAGGGGGAGATTGTTGGCTAAGTTGGACATTAATATACCCTTTGTTTTGATGATGACAAACATTTCACACTTGTGGATCTAACATGTTATTTGAGTATTTTAGGGTTCAAAGGAATAAGGAAATTCTACTAAGTGGAAAGATGAAGGTCAATGCAAATTGAAGATCAAATGTTCTTAACTGTATATATGTTTATGATTGTACTCAAATGTAAACACTTGTACAAAAATATAATGTAAAAGTACTTGGAAATCATGTAAATCAAGCTTTAGATCTTCCCTATCCACATATAACTCGTAGATAGGTTTCCCCTCAAAGTTGGAGTCACCATCACCCATTGAAACTCACCCTTAGTAGGTGTTCAAAAGTCTAAAACATGGACATACTTGGTCAAAATATTGTCATACGAGAGACACTCTGTCAAATTTTTTGTCGATTGAAAACCACCTCGGTCAAACTTAGGAGCACTGTTCAATAACTTACACATTTGTTCTCTAAAATGGGCTTCGGTCGAAAACATTCTCAACCGAGCAAACTTCGGTCTAAAGCTTGCAACTGTTAGACGAAGTGGTTAGTAGTTGAGAGTTGAAAATAGACATTGCAACACATTTTCTTTAAACCTAGGCTCGGTCGAAGAAAATTTTGATCGAGACACAGTTCGGTCGACAAACTTGTTGACCGAGCAGGGTTATGGATTGTTCTTTTAAGCTCGAACGAATTAGCCATTGCTAGCTAACTAATGTACACATAATGGCTAGTTAAGCACTAAGAACACTGTAGAGACTCCCTACAACATCCCTAAGGACTTGCAAACCATTCCTATAAATAGGAGAGGACTTAGGAAACCTAAAGCACCTAAGCTACACTTGAAAATACATTCTTGTGAGCAACAAAGACAAGCAACATTTTCCATCTTGTTCTACAAGCTCCAAATTTGTGTCCTATAGACATAGCCTCTTAGCCAACTCATAGAAACGTCCATCCTAAGTGGTGTGATAGGTCTAACGCTTGATATAGGATCAAAGTGCTATACTCAATTGTTGTACTTCCTTCTTCTAATATCCCTTTATAGGTTAATGCTACTTGTGCTCCTTGGCTACTCTAAGATTGTGGAGGCTGCTTGAGGGAGCTTGGTCAAAGCTACTTCTTGGCGGAGAAGGTTTCTTTAAGAGGTGCTTGAGATTACTTCAAGGAAGGCTTCTTCAAGGGAGGTTGGATCTACTTCCAAAGGAAGGCTATCTCAAGTTGGTGGAGCTACTTCTAGGAGGAGAAGGATGCTCTAAGGGCTTAGAGTTACTTCAATGAAGGCTGCTTCTGGAGGTTGAGGCTACTTCTGGAAGAAGGATACTTCAAGGAAGGTGATTGTATTTTATTGTAACGTCCTTTAGAGGTAAATAAAATTAATCACTTTCAAAATCCCAATTGGAGACAATTGGGTAGCAGACTGACAACCTTTGAATTCAAAGGTTGGAACCACTCTAAATACAAGTGTCTTCCTTATTTCCTCCTCCTTCTTTGGTTGAGTTTTTTTTAATTATTTTTAAATTATCAAAAATCTCTATTCACCCCCCTCTAGATCTTTCAAGAGTTGGTTGAGAGTAATCCCATTGACCCATCACCTAGCACGTCTGTTGTAAGTATTTTTATGACGTAACAGTCTTTCAAAATAATTTGTGTAATATGTTTAAGTTTAGGTATATATATATATATGAAACTCTATGTAATTTTGTAGGGGTTGATTCCATGTTGTCTTAAATTATGAGAATATGTCATTGCACTGGGCGAGGCTTACCCGCACCTTGAAGGTGATATGATTCATAGTACATCGTTTCCCGTTGATGTGGTTCACATGATGTCGAGGCATGTCTACGATGCTTGGAAGTAGACTGCACTTCCATATGACGTCCTTGAGCATGAGACTATAGGTGATGTTGATGATGGTGTGGTCGCATTACCCAAAGTTGTAGTTGTTGATACTAATGTATGGTAAAATTACATTGTGTTTGTATCTTTATGTACATGACACCATTGATATGAGATTATGTATATGCATGACATAGTGCCTAAGAAACCCCTTACATCTCATCCTCCACCTCCACCTCCACCTCCTCTTGTATTTCCTTGTTGGCTTACTAAGGACCTATTCGACTCAATAGGTCCCCCATGAAGGGGTATGGAAAAATGGATAGGTGAACATGAGGAAGGGTCACTTATGATGGTCCATCTTAAGGAGGACATTGTAGGTCAACCTCATAATACTAGTATCTTTTTGCAAGATGTTGTGGAGATGTTTAATTATGCTTGTTTGAATACACCTGTGATAGAACTTTGGATATGGTGAGATATTATATAGCTAAATACCTCATTATGTATATGTTAATTTGTTTTCTTATATATTAATGCATATATGATATATATTTCACAACCACTTACATAGGGTTTGTACATAGTTTACACTACCCCATGTGGCATTTCTAGTTCCATCATTGATTAGACATGTAATTAAATACCATGCATGTGTCTCCCAATACTTCTCTACCACATTTAAATATTTGGATAAAAAGAAAAAAAATGTATGTTAGCTCCATACAATTTTACACAAGTTTGCTTACTCTACTTATAATTTTAACTTAAGAATTACATCTCATTGTTGATTTTGAGTTTGATTTTGTTTGCCTTATTTTCCCTAAGGAATAACCATTGGGTGTTATTGGTTATTGTCCCCATGATGCTAACTGTATATTATCTAGATCCTAAGGGTGATGAAGTAGACAATGGGGAACATGAATTGAAAAGGGCATTATTTACGTGAGTAAATTAATATATTTATATTCGTTAACATATGTTATTACATGACTATTTACTAATGCAATTTAATATGTTACATTAACGTATAGTGCTATAAAACATTTCAAAAAGGCTGGAGGAAATGTGCACAACAAAAAGAAAACAATAGTTTGGAATAATGTTTAGGTAATCTTCTGACACAAATGGATATTTTTTTCCAACTATGCTTACTTTTACTTATAATGGTTTGTAAGTTGAAATTTATAGTTTCCTACACAAGAAAATGGTTGGGCATGCAGATACTATGTGATACGATATATGGATAGATGGTCAGATATGGGATAGATGACAGCAAATGCATAGAAAATGTAATCTGTATATATAGTCTTGGTCATTATCAGTATATATAGTTTCATTAGATAATATGAAATTATCAAACTTTTGAATTATATATGTCATTATCTTTGCAGGTGTTTAAAAATAACTTCTATGCGATGGAAAATCTAGGTGACATACAAAAGCCCTACAAGACAGAACAACTAGATGAGATACAAGAAAAATGGGTAGAAGATTCATTAGGGATTTCAACTTTCAATTTGATTGGGATTAAAGAATGAGTTTTCTAAACTTTGATGTAATTATTTCTATCTACATGTGCTTATGACTTCTTGCAACTTTAAATTTGATACTAGTAAATTATTGGTGTGTATGTATGAATATATATTGTGTGTGAATGTGAAGATAAATGAATACCATGAGAATTATGTTTCTTCATCTCATGAGAATGGGTTGGTACATATGTAAATGAAGTATCATGTGCATGAATGGATGTTGAAATGAATGAAAACAATTATGTTTGAACATGTGATGAGAATGGATATTGAATTTTTTGTAGGTTGTTGTTGACCTATTGTTTAGTTGAACTCACATATGTTGTTAACCTGCAACCCCAGGTTCTACATCCTACTTACTAGTCAGATAGTAGGTTTGCATACTACTATTAAAAAACCAAAAGTTAGTTATCGACTGTTTCAAACAAACCGACAATGAAGGTCTTCAATGTCGATTTAGGGAGAAAAACCAACATTATAGGACTAACCGGAACAACCATGCCAAGAAGCACGACCCTTTTGGGCAAGATGATCATAGTCTTTAGTTTTTGTGAAGAAATTGTCACTGTATATCTTAATCATTGATTTTTGTATAAGTAACCGACAACTATGTTGCAAGAAAGGTGTCAATTTATCTTGAACCCGATGACAAAGAGACCTTTTGCATTTACAAATGTGACTTGGTGTGGATAAAATACGTTAGGGTATTTTCCATAATCAACGACTATGGTGTAGGATAGGTGTCAGTTTCTTACTCAACCCGACAAAAAAGTGACCTTTTCCATTTACAACTGTGACTTGGTATGGATAAATGACGTCATAGCAACAAAGGTTGAATATCTTGGTCGTTGGTTTAAGTGTCCCAAAGAATCTAAGGCTTAGGCCTATAAATCTATTGTATCTCACTTAGGTGTCACTTTTTAATCGACATTGTAGGTATGTTTTAATTGACACTAAAGGTAGTTTATGTACTAGTGAATATGGAATTACACATGATATGAGACATGGAGGTGGAAGACGAAATGGAATGAAGGGAATGAAAGGAAGTGAACAAGTTTAGAGAAGAAGGATATAGATACACCAAAAGCAACTTTGAACAAGTAAAAATTGACAGAATTCTCTCCTCACTGAATCAAGCATCGGAGGTGAGGATGGGTGATTCGTCTCCATTGTTCTCTCTCAAAGAAGTTTGGAATTGCTCATTGGAGGTACAAGTGAGCTTCTCCATGAACTCTCATTCTTGGAAACCATGATCTGATGTGTGGATGGCACAATGAAAGTCAATGCCAAGGTGGCTGTGTGATAGCACTTTGTCATTTCCTTCATGTTGGGACCCCTCTTGATGACATAGGTGGTCATCTATTTATAGGCACAGGATGCAGGGCATTTCAGGAAACTGGGGTGATAGTTACAGAAACAGAAACAAAAATTTAATGTCTGTTAACCAAAATAAAAAGATCACATCAACAAAAATGTATCTAGGAAGGAAGGTAACATGATTTATACATGGTATTAGACCAAGACCAACAACAACTTTTGATGCAGTATCATGCTTCTTCTTTAGGTAGCAACTCACTCCTTCTTCAACAACACACGAATAGTCTTCAACAACGTTCTCCTAGTGTAGCACCACAAATGTCCTCCTAGAGAGAGACAATGGCCTCCCGTGTAACATACCGAAACCTAGAACTTAATCATAATCCAAGGTTAAGAGGTTAGAAACCTTAGTCTTTGAGGTTTAGCCAAACAAGGATAAGAGTAAGCTCTTTAGTGACCTTAAATATATTAATGCATGCATAAATCACATTAAAATGTAGAATATAAATTAATATTACCCAATACCTTCAAATTAATCATAAAATCAATGAAAGGTGCATAAGATATGTGCATAAAAGACAAGGTGCCCATAATTGAGAATAATGAGTTATAATTCCACAAAATACAAAATAAATAAAATTATGATAATGATGGAGTAGATTAATTCTAGTTCATTCCTTTTCCTTATGGTGCAAGGAAGAGAAAAAGGAATAAAAAATAATGCTTAAAACATGATTAATGAGATATTGAATGATTAATGAGAGAAATAATAAGAAATAATGGATAATGTGATAAAAGGAAAACTTATTGGATAAGAATAACCTCATATTCATTTTCTTGGGATATGATTTGGCTTGAAGGCCAAGTTTCACCAATTTAGGATAATAATAACCATATTTATTTTATTTAGATAAGAAAAAGGTGTTTTCCATTTAAAATATGAAATAAAATATTTAATGATTCCAAAAGTGGAAAATAATCTTAGATTCGTAATCTACATATTAAAACATGCCTTTGGGTGAATTTTTACTAAATTTGGAGAAAGTTTTATTAAAAGATTATATCAGGAGAGAGAAAGTGTGTAGAACCTTCAAAATATTAAATAAGTACACAAATAACTCCAACATGTAAAATTGATGGCAAATTCATATCCAACACATTAAATATGACTTGTGGGTGAAGTTTCATAAAATTTGGATAATCTTATAATCATTAATGAAGGAGGAAAGAGAAAATAGTAATTGATTTATTTAACACATTAAAAATTCTCAAAAGGAAAATCTAATTGTATATTCGGAATCTACATGCTTTAACCAGCCTCTGTGAAAAATTTCACCTAATTTGGTTAATGTTTGGACCCTCAATTTTCTTAGTTAAGAAACTTAATAAAACATTATTTAAATGCAAATTATTTTCTCAATTTCCTTGTCAGACTATGATTTAGAATCCGATTTGCTTAAGTTTTGAGGTTTAACCTAGACCCTTCAATTTGGTGATTGGATGACACTTGACTCATCTCCCACCTTTGGTAGGAGTCCAACTCGATGAGTCTTGTGGGAGGACCCCAAAAGCGATCTTCCCTTGGGTCTCTCTCCCTCTCCCTTCTTCCTTCTCCTCCACTTCCTTTTCCCCCACTTTCCTTATCTCTATCTGAACCCAACGACTATATATACCTTGGGTTTCCCCTGATCATATACCCTACCGCAGCCAACCCTCATGATCCTCTGTTTCTGCCCTGCCTCGACCTCCCTTTTCTTCTTCCATGAACTACATGCCTTCAGACCCTAATAAGACCCTTCCATCACCTTCTCTGATCTTCAAGGAGTCTATTTGTGGGCTTTCCTTGGATACTCCTATACCAAAACCTGATCTCCCTACTCTACCACCACCATGCCTCTTGTTTCCAGTGAGAACCGACCTGCCACCGTATAGGTTTCCTCCGCGACTCTAGCTTAGGGTTGGGATTCTCTCTGTGAAGCTCTTATTCAAGCTAATTCCGCTCATCTCGGTGAGTTCTGGTTTTTTCCCTTTTTCTATATCGGTTGCCAATTTTGGGTATTGTTGTGTTTGGCTTTCCTTCGAAACTTTTCTTAATCCACTTTGATCTTCTCTAAACTATGAAATAAGATTTCATGTCCTGTTTGCCCTTTTTGCTTTGGTTCTTACTGGCCCCTAGTTTTCCTTTCTCACCAGTCTTGGCGGAAGTGCTGAACGAAGAATATGATAACCCCAAGCCTTTAGTTTGGGGTGTTTGGGTTCGTGGTGATCTCTCAAAGGTGATTTGAGTACTTGCTTTTTGAGATGTGCAAGGTAGAGTGTTGGATGACCCCTAGATTGGACCTCCAGAATCTCAGTTCTTTGAGTTCTACAAGGAAGAAGATGGGCACTGAGCAATTTACCATATCACCCTGACGTTGGATCTTTAGACATCAGGAGTAAAAACATCTTTTTGCCATGTTTTCTATTTGTTTGAGTGCGAGTCAACTGAGTCACTGACTAGTGACTTGGCCACCCTTGGTTGGGCCAAGTCAGTGGGTCGGCCGACTCTCTCTCAAATCCTTTATTTCTTTCTTATTTGGCATATCGTGATTTTTTGATTGGTTAGATTTGTAAAATCCATAACTAATTAATTATTGATAAAAAATACAAATAAATAGTCATTGGATTCATAAAAATAATATCTATCTTATGGTATTTGTCTTGTAGCCTAAATCTAATGTTTTAAAGAGGTGATTTTAATGGATTAATCTAAATAAGTAATAACTTGTATAATTCATAACTAAATATTTAAAAGTCAAAAAAATATAATAAAACATGTTTTAGACTCATAAAAATATAAAATATAACATGAAATGGTTTTGGTAACCTAAATTTACATATAATAAAAAGGCAATTTTTAGGGTTTTGAATAATCAATGTAGTTCTAACCCTAATTTCACATACATGATATTAGGTTCTTTGGAAACCTAGATTTGGATCTAGAAGTAATCTTGTTTTGTTAAGACTCTATGAGAGGTATGTTTACAACTCCTATTTTTCTTTATTGAGCAATAACCTAATTTGTCTTTCTCTTGGTCCTATGGACAATAGCCTAAAACCATATCTTTTTCTTTTGAAATTATGCTTCATGTGAAGTGCCCTACTTGTTACTGATCTTGTGATCATAATATCTTCTTTGATATTCTCTTGGAATCTTTATTATGCTTTGTTCAATATGGAACTCTATTTGATAGTGCATGCCCACTTTGAGGTGGATGATAATGATGATCACTTATGTGGTGATTAATTTGTACAATCTGACTATACCTGTTACTTGCCTCCCTATTAAGCATGCGGTGTGACTTAGTAGCCCTAGAGTAATATAATTTGCATTGGTTTTGGGTTATGTGCCCTTATTATTTACTTTTGGGATGGAGGTTATGTGCCCCATGCCCGGGTTTCAAATTTATGAGGTTTGGCCCAACTTTATATATATATTTGGGAGTTTGGTTATGTGCCAATCTCTATCAGGTTCAAATTTATGTGGATTGTTCGCCTTTATTATTTATGTTGTTCTAATGCTATGTTTATCTCACCTACATGTAGGTTGTTATGAGTTTTTTTCCCTAAATGATTTTGTGTGCTTTTGTGGCACCACTTTTATTATTGATTTTTATGGCAAGTATTCTTTTTATCATATGTTAGTGATTCTTTCCTTTTATGCCCGTTTGGGTAGTTCTTACCTTTTTCATGGGAAGCCTTCTATACTTTTTGTACCTCTTTCCTAATATATATTGCTCAATTTATTTTTAGCATGATCATACCAACTTTTTGTTGATATCCTCTTTTCTTTTCCTTTTGTGGGGTACACTTCCAACCCCAGGTGGTGGATAAGGAGAAGGAAATCTAGGAGGACCTGGACCACAACAAGTGTAGCTGACTTTGTGGGAGACTTTGTTTGAAGTTGTTAGGTGATCCTCAACTATTCCTAAATATGTAGTTAGTTTTTCCTTTATGTCACCCTGCGTGGTGAAAGTTTAGTAGAAAAGAAGATTTGTAATGGTTAGATATATCTTCAATTCCGCTGCTACTTTGTTTTATGATACAATCATGTTAAATAAACTTGGTTCATCCCTTTCAAAAAAAAGTTTTTGTGGATGTGCCTTATTATTTTAGTAGGGAGTGGATCCCAATGGGATCCCACTTCTTACATCCCTATGGGATCCCACTTTTTACATCCTACCTCTAGATTAGTCCACAAGGACCACCAAGATCTCCATGTTGTGCTACCATATAAAACGGGAAGGAGGTGTCCTATTGAATGTTGGTGTACTAGCCGATTTGCTCTACCACAATTGTGTCTCCCTTGCTATACTTCCCTTTTACAAGTAGGACTTGCTTAGGATCTCTATTGGTTACCACAACCAGAGATGACGACAATTCTCAGAGCTAATTTTCATATTTGGGAAACCCCCAATATCCCTCTATTTGTAGGAGAGGCCGGGGTCAAGGTTCCTATTCTGTGCGGGATTTGAAGAGATGGAGTTCACAAATTTCCTAGAAACTTTGGATGGTGATCCGGTCAGTTCACCTAGCCAACTAGTCATCTCATGCATGAATCGGTTAGTTTATGTCATGAATCGGCCGGTTCATGTGTTTTCCTATTCCGAATAAAATTGGTTATAATGCAAGATTAGTATAGATCATGACATCAAAACCAATCCTTGATCCAATCAAATTGACCATTGAACCAGACGATTCATCATATGAACCGTCAGTTGGGACCATGAACCGGTCAAACAACTGAGGGTTAAAATTAATTGAGTGGATTCTGAATCGACCAGTTCAAGTATCAAACTTATCAGTTGGAGTGTCAGGTCAATTAGAATCAACGTTGGCTGAACAATGCCTTGGTTTAGGCATTGTTCAACCAATGTGGAGTACAATTGATCTGACACTCCAAGTGATAAGTTTGACACTTGAACTGGTCGATTCAGAGTCCAGATAGTCAATTTTGAACCTCATTTATTTAACTGGATACATAAACACCTTTAGTAATCAAGTTAAACATCATTCATGAATAAACTCATATTCCAAGTGCATCCTATGCTGTCACCCTATAGGTCCCAAATTATGTTTATAGTGAATGTCCATAACCAACTTATGACATCAAAAGCAATTAACACTATCTATCAACACATCATTGCTACCCAAGAGTTTGGAAAGTTGGAGAACAACAACAACCTACAATTCATGATTAGTGTTACCATGATCATATAGTTCCTTTGTCTCTGATATCCATATTGAACTCAAGGCCTGTAATTGTCATCCTCTTCAACATTCAAACTATGTTCCTTGAACTGGAGCAGACTGTCTGAGATGCATGTCAGTTCACACATTACATATTGAATCACATCAGTATGACCATACATTTCTTGGTCTCGCTTATCAAGTGGCCTAGATATCAATCTCATGTAGGAGAGACAAATCACATCTACATCACTCACACTCAATCCCCATGTGTCGTAGTGCACCCAAGCATCACCTTTATGACAACTCTTATTCAAGGTTACATTGGATTATATCTAAATATAATGAATAACATGTGATTAGTGTAATGACTTTGGGTCTAAGAACCACAATCACCACTATCACTATGAGACCTGATTGTGACTACCACACCATGGTATCCATGTATCACTCTCATGGTGGGTCCCTCTGATACACTATTCTCTAACATGTACCTATGTGCTTGACTTGATATCACATATCATGACTAATGAGACTCTATCATCAATCAATACACACTCGAGTCTTATGTATTACTATTGTCTATTTTGCTTCCATAGTAATAGCTGACTAGGGACATAACAAGAATGTATGTACTCTTATCCTACATACAATCTCATCATTCAGGTCCTCAACCTAAAGACATATACGATCAAGTAACATCATTCTTTAGACATATACTATGTATGTGTCACCATCTCATAATTGAGACAAACATAATAAATAGAATTACTTTTATTATTATCAAATCAGATATCTAATGCCACATTTGAGTCATCATATGATTGGCACTCTAGGCATACATACCAATAGACTCCCACTTGCACTTAGAGCCAATCATCCATGAATCTTATTCCATGAGTAACCTAACATACTAGGAGTTCCTATATTTCATGATTTATTCCGAGAAAAGAAATCCTAGAGAGAGAGGGAGAGTTAGGGTTTGGATGGAGAAAGTGGTGAAGATGGTGATCTAGGGGTTTCTGTTTGTAGAGTTGATAAACTTAAGTAAGCTTTTCATATGCAGCTATCTTTTCTTGGTGATTATTCTCTCTCATGTCAATATTTCATCCCTCCTCTAGTTTGATTCAAAATGATATAAAATCTTCATCATTTCTCACTCTTTCTTCATAATTCTACATTTCTATGGTTTCCAAGTTGAGTGGAAGAAGAAAGTGATGGATTTCTAGGAGTTTGATTTGAATTCTAGAATTTCAGTTCTTGGGATGCATTTTAAAGGTTTTTTAAAACCTTAGGTGAGTGGGTATTTCCTTTTTAACAATATATTGCATGAAATTGGATTAAATCCACAATAATCGTCAATTCCTTTGTATGTACAAACCCTAAATGTGTGTTTTAGTTAAAGTTTATAAAAGATGATCTAGAAATGAATTGTTTTCCTATTATGATGAATTTAAAATGATAAAATAATATTATAAATGGATACAAATCATATAAAATTGAATTCCTAAAGTTATTACAAAATTTATACAAATATACCAAAATTTAAGGTTTCAGTTATTTGAGAAATTATTATATATCTAATGAAGACCTTTGCCTATTTAGATCTTTTTAATTTATAAATTATTGTTTGATCTATATTCTAGTACAAATATGCCAGATATTATCTTAGAATTCATTTGATATTATTCGTGTTTTGTTGAAATCTTAGTGAAGAGGGTGGACCCCTATATGAGTTGAAAGTCATAAGTTTGCAGATAGACATCATGAAATCCAATCAAAGTGATTCATTTTAATGTTATAGACTTCTTTATTCAAGGTTATTCTTGGTGCATGATATTTCAATGAATGGTGTGGAAACCCTAATTCAGTTAATTCCATGGTTTCCTATATATGTTTTATTATATGTGAACTATTGAAAGCAGTCAATTATCAATGAAAGTTTATGACACATTAAAAGCTTCTGTGAGTCATGTGAAATGTGAATGAGGGAAATGAAACCTTAGGAATAGGTTATTCAGTAAAACAAGTATTTTCAATTTAGTGTTCTTCAGTATGATAAGTGGTGATGCTCAATTGCTTAGTTTATAGAATAGACTACTTATAATTTATGAAAAGAATTGTTTGTAAGGTTAAATTAAGAATGTTGATTTGATTATTAAACTATGAATTTAAAGAGTGAATTAAACTCTAGATGCCATGAATAGTATAGAATCCTTAAAGGATGAGGCATGTGTCGTGAGGAGGAAATGTGCTTCTTGACTGGAGATATGTTGTCCAGATTGAGGTAAGACAAAGCGTACCCGTAGGGTGTGGGCTCTAGTCCAGTGACGGAAGACTCCTTACAGATTTTGTGGAACCCAACACCAACCTGATATGTCACTGGTACCTGTGTTACTGGTTAGTGGACATCTTTGACAAGTCTACTGATGTAGAGTTGTATTGATAAATCGACATCTTTGGTAGATCCATTGATGCATAGTAAGACATAGTTATTTGACTCTTCCCCTAAGTACCTAGGTCTAGAGGAGGACTCCAGATATCCGACTGCTCCCATTAGCCTCTAAGAGCTAGACGTTGCGAATGCCGATTGCAGACACGGTAGATGAGACTATAGGCTTAAGAACTTGGGCATGCTTCTAAGCCTTGTATAGTGAGATAGTAGCTTGATGTGATGCTATCACATGTCGTCGTACACTTCATGTAGGTTCAAGGCATAATAAGATGAATCAGATATTAATCGTGTGTGTAGTTATTCCTTTATTCTTTATTTGTTTCTGAATTACTAGTTCCCTTTGTGATCAATCAAGTATGTCATATATTGAATTATTCTTTGTAGATACTTAGAGTATCCTACCATATATATGTTTGCAAAGAATTAGTTCTTGTATATCTCATTACTAATATACTTTATATTCAATTGATTAATAATATATGTTTTCACTTTTAAAGTGTTTTAAACTAACAAGTAGGCTCACCCCTCTATTAATAATGTTTGAAATCAAATAATAAATTTGTAGTCGCATACAAATATATTGAATATAATTGAGGGTTTAATCCAATTTTTTGTAGTCTAATGTTAAATGGAAATACTCACTCACCTAAAGTATGAAAACAACTTAAAAATGTAGCCCTACATCTGAAATTTTCAAATCCATATCAAAACCCTAGCAAACCACCACTTTTTTCTTCCTTTCAACTTAGAAACCCTAGGAACGAAGAATTATGGAGAAACAATGAGAAAAGGGAGAGATTTGATATCATTTTGAATCAATTAAAGTAGGGGAGGAATCTTGATAGGTGAGAGAAGAATCACTAAGAAAATCTATATAGAGTTGACTGACTTACTTGATTTAATCAACTCTAGGAAGAGAAAACCCTAGATCACCATTTTGACCACTTTCTCCATCCAAACACTAACTCACACTCTAGGATTTCATTTATGTGGAATGAACCATGAAATGTGAGAGCTCCTATTGTGCTAGATAACTCATATAGAGAAATTGAGCTTCTTGGGTCAGTTACAAATTAGCCCTACTTATACTTTCTTATATTTCAGCAAAAAATTCTATCATAAAAATGTTAGTGTAAATCGTTTACTAAATAGTTTACAGAACCTACAAAAAACATGATAAATTATCATGTTCTCTACAACATAATTTTAGAGTTTCAGTAAAATTCAAATCATTCTAAGCTACCAACAAATAACTAAAAACCAAACACTACACCATTAAACATCTGTCTGCAACATGGTTGGTCGAAGTGTAGTTCAATTGCGAACCACATTCAAATAACATCCAAATAATATGATAGTTTTCATTAACACACATGATTGAGATTTAAATGTAATATACAAATTTCAACCAAATCCAAGTGCATACAAAATATAAAAAATATATTTCGTAATACCTCATTACATATCAAAATTTGTATTTATATACTACCAAAACCCAAATTTTGGCAATTAGGGTGTTCACTTATGAAACCCTAATTCTTTAAAGTAAAACCATGATTATAGTTTCTTTTTAGGGTTGAAACATCACAATTAAGCTACCATCATTAATTAGGTTTAAGAGATAATCAATCTAATTAAGCATGTAGTCATCCAAGTAAACCTAGTTTACCAATTAATCTCAGACATGGTCATAACAAGTTCATTGATGCACAACAAGACAAAGTGCTTTGAGTCTCTACCCAAGTACCCAGGTCTAGAGGAGGAGTCTAGATATTAGAACGCTCCTAATAGCCACCAAGAGGCAGACGTGGTGACTGCCCTCTATAGACAGGGCAAATGAGACTATAGGTTTAGGAACCCAAGCATGCTTCTAAGCCTTATACAATGATATCGTATCTTGTTGCAATGCTTTTACATGTCATGATACACTTCATGTGGGTTTTGGGCATAATAAGATATAAGAGATTAATCGTGTGTGCAGTTATTCTTTTATTCTTTATAGGTTTTTGAGTTACTAGTTCCCTTTGTGATTAATCAAGTATGTTTAGATATTGATTTATTCTTTATAGATACCTAGAGTATCCTTCCATATAAGTGTCTTCAAATGATTAGTTCATGTATAATCATTACTATTCCAATTTGTATCAAATTGTCAAATAATATATATTTTCATTGTTAAAGTTTTTTAAAATGTTTCTTTGAAATACTCATTCAATGAGCAAGAAGGGCCACCTC
Source organism: Alisma plantago-aquatica (assembly GCA_963693085.1). Classification (NCBI taxonomy): domain Eukaryota; kingdom Viridiplantae; phylum Streptophyta; class Magnoliopsida; order Alismatales; family Alismataceae; genus Alisma; species Alisma plantago-aquatica. The sequence goes on along the minus strand of OY856409.1, from coordinate 389,854,861 downwards.
TATACCCACAATTTTTAGGGAAACCATGATGATTTGAAGAATGTCAATGCCATAGTAGATTTTCCACAAGGGCAAAGTATTATATTAGTTATGCTTGGTTGGTCCCTATCACTCTAGGTCCTTGTATATAAGTGAGAGAGTTGTAAATGATGATGTGTAACTTTGTTTCTTTAACAATAGAGAATGCATTTTATTATCATGTCATATGTACAAGAAAGTGTGAGAAATAAATTGAATGTTTAGATACGTATCTTTATAGTTTAAATTAGGCTTGAGTAATCAAGTTTTAAATCTCTATATATAGTTAGTTTATGTGATTAAATGTGACAAAATGAAGATTTTGAAATCAAAAATATAGTTAAGGGTGTTCTTTGTATTAGGTTCAATCCTCAATGTGTGCCCTAATCTCATGATCAGTGGTTATCGTGAGATGCATGTGTAACAACTTGGTGTCAGAGGTTATTTTGAATCGTTAGCAACCATTAGGATAGAAAGTTAGATTTACAAGAGTGTCAATTAGAAGGTGATGTGTCAATAGCTCTGGGAAGTATGAGTACTTTGATACCTTGGCCCAATATATGAATACTTAGATTGACCAGTATCAAGCTACTCTGTCTATTCTTATCTAGATGCCTTGACTAGGTATGCATAGGGAGGATTGGCTAGAGAGAAACCCTAGAAATATTAGGGTTAGAAGACTAGAAAGTAATGAAGGAATAAGAGCATAAAGATAGAATGATATAAATTTTTTATTTTATATCACTTTTGTGATTGGAGATGATGGCACCTGTGTACATTGTCAATCCTTGTCTCCAGCTAGCGCTTATATTTAGTTTCATTATCCCTTCTCCTGGTGTCATCCACTTGCTTTTCCTTCTTCCTATATGTTGCATACTTGTCGAGTGGCCTTGTCTGAGGTGATATACTTGGTGCTTCTTCACTATATTGTTGAAGCCCGCTACCAGAGATGGTTCATGAACCAAGTTCTCATCAAAAAGTAATTTTTCCTAGTTTTCCATGCTATAAATGTGAGGGTAGCAAATTGATCGACTTCCTCATCGTTCTCATGGTACATTAACGTATGCAGTAGGTCATTTGTACTCATCCCTTGATTGGTGATAATTGATAGGTCTTGATCCTCACATGCCCAGATGCACTTTACATAACTGTAGTGGGATACAACGTGTGTCCCATCTTCTTCTTCAACCTTGAATCATGGTCAAGTGTTATCTCTAGTAACCTTTCTAGTGTGTAACTTATCCATCATCTGTAAGGTATCCTTCTGGTATCTCCATTCAAGGTGTTCTAGCTTTAGTGGCCATCATCTTCTCCATAGATTACCCCTATCTCCCTCCATAATTGAATCTTCTTGAATAACTCCTTTGGTGAGGAAACGGTAAGGTTGAGAACTCTCCTCAATTTTCAGATTCCCAACTAATGATGTCTCTTGTATTTCTTTTGCATTTCAGAATGATGATAACCCGTTCATATAGTGTTGGTGGCAAAAGTTACAGAACTCTTTCCTTGTTGCATTGTCCCTCAAGTTGTTTGATTAAGGTTCTTACACATTGGAAAGGGTAAAAGTCATCATTGTTCTGATGTATCCTCTCAAATAGTCCTGGAACCCATCAATCCATGTATATGTATATGTCTTCTCCTTTGCCAATGCACCATATAAATCCCTTGTTGACTGCCTATGTTTCACTTTGTATGCTTCTCCATGTGTAGCTTGGATTGTACCCATCTCCCGCCTCAAGGATCCATTGCCTTTGGAAATATTTTTGCTTTAATACTTATCCTATTAAAGAGTCTAAATTAGTGTCTAGTCACCAACCTTATTTCACCATAATTTCTAGGTTAAAGGCCTTTAAGTTTCAAAAACCTAGGCCCATATTTCCTTCTGGTTCGCAAAGTGAATCCCTATTTATCCAGAGTATTTTTCCTCTCCCCCTTTGATCCCCACCAAAAATGAGCACTTGCACTTCTTATTTTTTCAAGTACTCCATCCGGTATCTTTAACACACTCATTATGTAAGTCTATATGGCTTGTGTCACTGTCTTAATGATTACTTCCTTCCTTGGTCTTGATAGAAGCTCCTCTTTACACCCTTGCAATTTTTTCCATATCATGTCCTTAATAATGTCAAAAGTTTATTTCTTAGATATACCCATAGTTCTGGGTAGTCCTAAGTAGTTTGCATGCCTGTATAACTCCTCCACATCCAATTTTAGCTTGATGAGGTCTCTTTCTCTCTAGCAACAATTTTGCCAAAGGAAACTTCATATTTCTCATAGTAATCTTTGACCCGACACTCTTTCATATTGGCTTTTTAACTCAGCTAAATATGAACACTCCTCTGTGGTCTCCATTATGAAAAGGATGTTGTTGCCTAAAAAGAAAAGGTAATATATCCTGGGATCATTTCCGCTAGCCCTTGCCCTGTGTAGCTTTCCATCCTGATTTGCTTTTAGTAAGGAGAAAGAAAAAAATTTAGCACAAAAAAGACTGATGTATAGGGAGATAGGATCACCATGGTGAAGTCCTCTTGATAGTTTTATAGGTTCCTTCCTTATGCTATTGATCATGATTGAGTGTGAGACATTGGAGATGCATTCATTTACTTTGGACCTCCATTGATCTGGAATGCCCAAAATTTCCATAGCTTTATCTAGAAACTTCCATTAAATCTTGTCATAGGCTATGCTCATATAGAGTTTTAGTGCCATGATAACCCCTGTGTCTTTCTTCTTTTTGTTCATCATATGGAATAGTTTGTATTCCTCCAAATAATTATCTATGATCAATATCCCTTGGATAAAGGCATTTTGATTTTCAAAGATCATCATATGAACTAGGGGTTTAATCTAGTTGGAAAGAACTTTTGTGACGATCTTATAGGAAACATTGCATAAGATTATAGGGCATCACAATGTAACCTCTTTGGTTTCTGGTTTTTGGTATTAGAACAATATTTGTGTTATTGATTTTTCCAAGCATTTTTCCCCTATCCACCAACCATGAATAAATTGAATCACTGACCTTTTAATAATGTCACATAATTGTTGGTACAAAACCGGTTTCATTCTACCAAGTCTTGTAGCCTTGTTTAGGTGCATCTGGTTGATGGTTGCACAAATCTCCTCCTTTGATGGGTATCCGATCCAGAATATTTGCCTCCTCTTCACTAATGGACTTTGGGGGTCCTTAAAAAATTTCTTTAGATACATTAGGATTAGAAGTAGAGAAAATATTTGCAAGGAAACTTGTCATTTTGTCTTCTATCTCCTTGAGATCCTTTATCTAGTTATCCTAATTGTCCATAAGCCCTTTAATGAAGTTTTGTTTTCTTATTTTTCTAGCCTTATGGTGAAAGTAGCTTGTGTTTCTATCTCCATCCCACATCTCATGTGCCCTTGACCTTGCCCTTGCATGATAGTAGATTTTTTACAACTTTAGGAGGTCGTGGACTTCCTCAGACAACCTCTTACTGTCCCATAGCATTGTGTAGTCAGGTGGTTTGTTTTGTGTTTCTTGAAAATTTCTTCTACTTTTTGCAGCCTTTTTTGATGTTATTGAACTTCTCTTTTGCCCATCTTTCTAGACTCTCCCCATAGAATGTGGTCCTATCATGCATATATGTGTATAGTGTTTCATTCCAATATTGTTCTATGACCCTCTTGCAATCTAGGGATGATAATCACATACTTTCCATTATGAACATCTTCTCATGTTTCTCTTCCTCCTTAGATTCCTTCTCAATAAGTAGAATAGGAGCATGATTTGAGTACTAGATGGAATAATGGCATACCCTTTGTACTTGGAAAATGTTGCACCAACTTTGGTCAGCCAAAACCTATCCAAACGAGCCTTCAATCTACTCTCCTTCTGTCTCCCCTTGTGCCATGTGACAAGTTACCTTGGAAGCCCATATCTTTTAGCTGACAATCCTCAAACTGCCTCTTGAAAATTTATCATCTCCCATTGATCCCTATTATGTCTCCCATATTTATCTACATCCTTTATGATTTTGTTGAAGTCCCCACCTAATACCTTGGGTAGATGTGAGGACCCACAAATAGTCCTCATGAGATCCCACATGGCGTGTCTTTTGCTAAATGTTTCCCAACCATAAATACCCATAAAACCAAATATATCTACTTGTCCCACTTCACCTAACTCAATTTAGATGTGGTGGTCAGAAAAGGAGATCACCCTAACCTCATCCTTTTTCCACAAAAAGGTCCAAGCCTTCTACCTTCCTAATGTTATCCACCCGTGGAAGTCTAATAGACAAGAATAACACATAAGACAAGGGTGTGTGTCGGTTTATGACATAATCTCATTAGTCATGATATGTGATATCGAACCAAACACATAGATACTTGTTAGAGAAAAGTGAATCAGACAGACCCCCTTGAGAGTGATACATGGAAACCATAATTGGTAGTCATAATCATCTATCATAGTGATGGTGGGGATTGTGGTTCTTAGTCCCGAAATCACTACACTCATCACAAGATGTTAGATGTACTTTGACATCATCCATCATGACCTTGAATAAGGTTTGGCATAAAGGTGGTTCTTGGGTGTATTGTGACACATAGGGATGGTTGGGAGTGATATAGATGGGATTTGTCTCTCCTAGAGGAGGATGATATCATGGCCACTTGATAAGAAAAACTGAGAAATGCATGTCCATGCTTGGGTGAGTCAACATGTGATATTGATCTTACATATATCTCATACAGTCTGCTCTAGTTCAAGAAACATGGATTGAACGTTGAAGAAGATGACGATTCCATGCCTTGAGTTCAATATGGATATTAGTGAAAAAGGAACATACATTAATGTAACATCAATCACAAATTGTAGGTTGAAGTTGTTACAACTTTTTTATTACTTAGGTAGAAATGATGTATTTCTAGATACCACTCATTACTTGTGATGTCATAATTAGTTATGGACACTCACTGCCAATGTAACTTGGAACCTATAGGTCACACACATAGGATACACCTGGAATAGGAGTTTATTTATGAATGTCATTTAACTTGATTACTAAAGTATTAAGTATTCAATTTAAACAACAGTGGTTGGAATTTAGTTGATAGGACTATGAACTGACCGGTTCAAGTGTTGAACTAATTAAGTGGCAGGTCAATTTAAACCAGCATTGGCAATCATAACTTCAAAACGAACGGTTCAAAAAGTGAACCGATCGGCTCAAACCTATGAATTGAGCGATTCAGGTTATGAACTGACCATTTATTTAATCAATTTGATTGGATCAAGGATTGATGATTACATCATGTTATGCATTAATCGAATATTAATTTCCAATATGATTGCAAATAGGAAACATGGTGAAACAACCTATTCAAGAGTTGAACCGATCGGATCACATGTAAACCGACCGGTTCAGTAGTGAACCAACCAGTTCAACATTGAATATTTTGATTTAATTCATGAAAATTAATCCCTTCTACTCCTGCTCACGCTAGAACTCCTGATCCTCCAATAAATAGAGGGGTAGTAGAGGCTTTCTAGAGACACAACAATAAGCTCTAACAATTGTTGTCTTCACACAGTTGTGGTAATGTGAGAACCTGAGCATGTCCTACCCGTCAAAGGGAGGAACAACAAGAGAGAGACAATTGGGAGAGAAAGTCAATACTAGCATATTGACTAGAAGGGACAACTCCTTCTTGTATGTTCATCTAGAATGACAAGAATACTCAATGGTCTATGTAGACTACTACTAAGGCAAGGAGGTTGTTGTCACCCACTAGGAGGACACAGTCAACCTCTATCCATGTTTATTAACCAGGAGGCCTCTGTTGACAGTCCTTCTGGTGCAACTTGAAGAAAGACGCACACTGAAGCAAGGGATAGTCACTAGACTTTCTCTAAATGAAATCAAATTGAATAAAAAATGTTTTCAGAAAATGAAAATTTTACTCTTGTAGATACAAGGCTTTGATTGGTTAGTTGTAATTGTAGTTTTTAGAGAACTCCTTTTCCATGAATTTGAGTTCAGTTCGTGGAAATTGAGAAGTGATTGATTTAAGAAGTGAATCTTTTTAGGAAAATTAATTTCGTGTGATCTTGTATCATATGACTTAATGCATTTCACTTTTTTATGATCTATCAACTTGTAACTAGAACCATACACACAAATTAAAATCATGTCAAGGTCTATGAAGATGTATATACCAATGTTGGATCGGGTATAAAACCTAACAAAGTACAAAATCAAATGTAACAGACTGAATCTCAGGGTCCTTTCTGCAATTTACCCACTTTTGAGATTTTATTTTCAATCTAGTCCTTTTGGACCTTTTTCATAGATTTCCCATCCTTTTGAGTCTTCTTTGGCCTCAATGTTGCAATTGAGCCTTTCTTGATGATGTAATTCACAACCTACCCACATTTAGGATTATGTAGGGGGTCTTGCACAAATAACCCACTTCATGTGATTATTGATGACTAATTATGCAATGTTACCATTAATTATAGATAATTAGTAGATAATGCTAATTTAGAGCTTTTATATCTTTTTGGATAAAGATATGAGTAATAATGTGTATTTGAGTTAATGTATGAGAGTAATTAACCCTTTATTTTTCTCTCTCCTTATGAGTGAATAAAATTATGAAATGTAATTAATAGAGTGGGGAAAGCCTCTTGGTTGGCCTTTCTCAAATATACAATAAGAAAAATTATCATAATGCCTCTCCGCATTAATTTACTCAAATTATACACTAATATATATATGTTAATAGGAAATAAATTTATTAGGGGCCTTATATTGGGTAAAATGAAAAATTAAATGCATAGCATTATTCTAGGTGTTGTCATAAACCTATTCTTAAAATATGAGGTCATTTGGACTTTGTTTGACCATTCAAATGGATTTTACAAGTTTTAATAAAGTGTGACTATAGAATATCAATTGAATTTCATTTATGTCATTTTATCCTTTGATTTCCTTATCATGTGCCCCATATTGCTGTTCGATGCGATCGAATGGTAGCCAACTCGTCTTCAACCTCCAGTCTACAGACCAAGATGACGCCTTGTCTCCTCCACCTCGTTCGCCCTCTCCTCTCCACCATTTCACGAGATTTCTTCATCGTTGGCTTCGTCTACTCGGGTCGCTCAGTTCGAGTCGTTGCTCATCGTCTCCCGTCCACCACAACCAAAATGCCTGATGGTGCCAGCCGAAGCTTCTCCTCCCCCATGACTCCTCGGCTCTTCACACCTCCACATATATAAAACCACCCCCCACACCTCCGTCGCCCCTAGCAACTTATTCCAAACACTAATTTGGCCGAAGATCCCTCGTTTAGCTCTGACAACCTCATCTTCCTCCCTGACTTGCGGCCCTCTTCCTGCCTTCTCAGTGATAGCAATGCCCCAATAAAACACACAGGTGAGTTTCTCTCGTCTTGGGCTTTGTTTCGAGTACCTATGCGTGCATTTTGGTCAAGAAACGTGGAAACGTCGAAAAGGGCCGAGCTCCACCCTCGCGGCAATGGCGAGCGAGAGGAAGAAGATGACCCATTTCATTTTTTTGGTTTTTCCCTCCTACTCTTCTCATTTTGTGTTTTAAGACCGAGTACCTACTGGTCATTTCAATCTCTCTCTCACGCACTAGCAATTAGCCTACGTGGCTTTTTCTTGCTCTCTGATTGGCCCAGAACAAATAAATCATATAAAATTAATACTTCATCAGAAAATTTCGAATAAATACTCGTTGGAAAGCTTGTTTCATGTAGAATTTGATTTAAAGGTTTTTTTACTAAATCTCTATACTTTTTCAATATTAATTGGATACATCATATAAATCTTAATAAATATTCTAAAAATGATAACTAATGCATCCTAACTCCGATTTTGATAAATAAATATGATTGCCTAATCAGTGAAACCTAAGGGAGATTTTGGTCCTAGTTTTGAGTCCTAAATTGAAGGTTTCCATAAAGGATTCTAAAATGAGTATCTTTTTATACACCTTATGCTTTAATACATTTTAATGCATGTGAATATTTGTAACTAGGATAATATGGAATGGATACAATCTAATTGGTGATAATGATGGTTATGTGAATCTTCAATAAGGTATGTGAACCCTATGTATGTGAAACATATTTATGTATGTGAACCCTATCTATGTGAATTATGTGAACCCTATGTATGAGAAACCTATTTATGTATTTGAAGTCTATTTATGAATGAAGATGAATGTGAATGTGCAATTAACTTATCCTTCAGTTGGGCTTTTACCCAAACCCATATTGCTAATGAGGCAATTGCTAGCCTTAAAATCTTTCTATTGCCTTTATTTGGCTCTTTATTTATTTGAATCTTCCATTGCCTATGTTGGCTCATTTATTGGAATTACTTGAATCTTTCTATTGCCAATGTTGGCTCTTTATTTGATTTACTTCACGGGTTTTATTCCCCATTTGCTATGATGCAATGTTATTTTCACTACTGCCAAGTGAACTATTAAGCATGATATATTTTTGGCCAAATGACAAGGTAGTGTACATGAGTACAAACCACCTATAGGGCACTGAGGTTTTAGCCCTCCTACCTGGCACTGGGGTTTTAGTCCCCTTGCCACATTATATATATTTGAGGTTTGTGATGTGCATTTTCCCCTCTCCTCTTGGTGTAGGTTTGGTAGGTGCCTCACCCTGCATTGGCATGATTTTGTGTCATGATATTATTCATACTATGTGATTATTGTTGTGGATTGAACTATAGCAGTTTTCTATTTCTTATTTGTTTATTTGCCTCATACTCTTGAAATTTCTTAGTATAGTGAATCATTTTATTATGCAATGTTGTTCATTTATATATGTCCTTTTCCTTTTGATTAACACATACTTTTATCTCTCTCTTACTGGGTGATCCCAACCACCCAGTTGTAGGATCAGAGTGCACATTAGAAGCATAGTGAACCTGCCTAAGGCTAAGGATAGGATAAGGAGATCAACCTTGTATCTTGGACATGGATATCTATATATATTAAGTAGTTTTTCTTGGGAGACAATATTGATTTGGTTTTAGTCTTCCTCTACCTTGATCTTGTTGTTTTGTATAAAGTTGTTCACCCTTTTAGGAAAATTTGTAAAGTACACTTTATACAATTGAATATAGTCAAATTTTAAAATTTCTCTGCTATACATCGGTGTTTTAGTTTACCATACTTTTAGTAGAGAGTTGGATTATTGATCTCAGCTCTTTACAGCATGGTATCAGAGCATCAAGGTAGTCAGAGTCTTGACTATTTCAATTTGTCTCCTAGTTAGAAACCCTTACCTTATATAGTTTTCCTTTAGTAAGAGTTTCACCTTAGAGTTGACTAAGGATGAAAGATTGATTTAGGATCATAATAATTTCATATTAGAAATATAATTTGATCAACTTTTCGGTGATTGGTCTATTATGTTGCTACTAGGGCATAAGTTGAAAGCAAAGGTGTCTAGAAATGGTGAGGGTCTTGGGGGCTGGCAATATTTTCCTTCGCACCACTAGCTTGGCTTACGAGGACTCCCAGATCCATATTACACTGGCCTGGCCTGAGCTGATACTAAATGTCCCAAAATAGCATACCTTTGGGCAAATTATCTTATTGTTGAGTAACCTTTTGAACCTAGTATATGATGCTTTGGCTACCTAAATAGAATTACCTTATGTCCTCATAATTTCCTTATAGGAGCCTTAGATTCCATGTTTGGGGATACCCTACCCTATATTAGAATTTGAAGTTTGATTAGCAAAACACTTAAGTATTGAATCATATGGTTTAATTAGAGTTGCTCTTTTACCCCTAGTTTATATTGACTTGGTAGGTCAAGCTTTAAAGAACACTAGTGGTAGTGGTAATACCTTGTTAGATTTTGGAGTTGCTGATTTCGAGGATGAAATCCTCTTTAAGAGGGTGGAGTCCCACAATGCATTAAAATCTAGTTACTCTCTATTTTGGAAACCCTAACTCCTTAGATAAGAGGTTAGCATGTTCATATGGTTATTGTTGGACAAAAAAATTATAATTATAATCCATATTGTTTATTTATATACAAATTAATATATATATAATAATTCATCTAAAGAGAATTGTTCATATGCTTGAACCTTAACATACTCTTAATGCACATAATAGTGAGTTACTCATCACTAATTGTGGATACACATAATGTTGATCATGCCACCCAAATAGTATGGTTAGTAAGATTATGGAACTAGTGCATGCTAAGGATACATAACATGTAATGGTCATGTGACCTAAACCCTAAGATGTAATCATATAGATTTGTTAATACATCTTTAATGCCTTTTATGATACCTTAGTGACATTAGGTGTCATCATCAATTAACACACTTGGAACATATATGCGGATTATAGTCACCTAATCGTAATTGTGGTTGAGTTATCAATATATGTAAGGCATATCACCTTGTTGTTTAATATACATCTCATTAATCACCTTATCATGATTTAGTATGTAAATCAATTCATTAATGTTTATTGTGTTCCATCTTATTCAATAAAGTACATATAATGACTCAAATATGATTATGAGTAATTGGATTCACATGTATATGCATACATGCCTAATGTGATGTTAAATATGTATAATTCATATCATGTAGTGTCATAGGAGAAAATGGTTAATGATGTCATTAACATGAGTATGAAAGATAATGTGACAATGTGTGTTATAGAGATAAATAATTTATGTGACCTTATTTGGTATTGTTGTAGACTTAATAACTTGTTGGATTATATCATCTTTTTCCTACACAATAATATGTGATAATCCTATATGATGTTACTATGAGGACAATGGAGAATATATTTAAGTTGTTAAGGTTGTAACCTAATGCATTAATAATGTTGGGATTGACTTAGTAAATCCTAATTGTGCTTAAAACCCTTACAAGGGAAATACATATGTTTTGACCTTAATGTTGTGATGTAATCCTTGTTACAACAAATGTGAGTAAAATGTGACACAAGTAATGGAATAATAAAGATGATGCTTTTACATGATGGACATTATGCTTATAAGTCAAAGTGTTAATTATGTCATGTTTGATATAAGGTAACATGCATGGTGGAAACCTTAGTGGGACTTGGCTTATGTATAGATCTTGTGAAGTATCATAGATTTGATGTAACACCTAGTTACCTAATGTTGGTATGTTACACACTCACCCTCTCTCTTCCCTCTTGTTGTGATTTTGGGGACGAAATCCTCTTTAAGGGGTGGAGTGTTGTAACAGACTCAATCTTAGGGTCCTTTCTACAATTTACCCACTTTTGAGCTTTTATTTTCTTTCTAGTCCTTTTGGACCTTTTTCATAAATTTCCCATCATATTGAGTCTTCTTTGGCCTCAATGTTGAAATTGAGCCTTTCTTGAGGATGTAATTCACAATCTACCCACATTTATGATTATGTAGGGGGTCTTGCACAAATAACCCACTTCATGTGATTATTAAGGACTAATTATGCAATGTGACCATTAATGATAGATAATTAGTAGATAATGCTAATTTAGAGCTTTTATATCTTTTTAGATAAAGATATGAGTAATAATGTGTATTTGAGTTCATGTATGAGAGTAATTAACCCTTTATTTTTATCTCTCCTTATGAGTGAATAAAATTATGAAATGTAATTAATAGAGTGGGGAAAGCCTCTTGATTGGCCTATCTCAAATATACAACAAGAAAAATTATCATAATGCCTCTTCACATTAATTTACTCAAATTATACACTAATATATATGTTAATGGGAAATAAATTTATTAGGGGCCTTATATTGGGTAAAACAAAAATTTAAATGCATAGCATCGTTCTATGTGTTGTTATAAACCTATGGTTAAAATTTTAGGTCATTTGGACTTTGTTTGACCATTCAAAGGGATTTTACAAGTTTCAATAAAGTGTGACTATAGAATATCAATTGAATTTCATTTTTCATTTTGTCCTTTGATTTCCTTGTCACGCACCCCAGATCATCGCCTTCCTATTCCAATGGTAGCCAACTAATCTTCAACCTCCAGCCTACCAACCAAGATGACATGTAGGTTCCTCCACCTCATTCGCCCTCTCCTCTCCACCATTTCACGAGATTTCTTCGTTGTTGGCTTTGTCTCCTCAAGCCGCTCATTTCGAGTTGTTGCTCATCGTCTCTCGTGCACCACAAACAAAATGCACGATGATGCCGGCCGAAGCTTCTCCACCCCCATGACTCCTCATCTCTTTGCACCTCCACATCTATAAAAACCACCCCCCACACCTCCGTCGCCCCCTAGCAACTTATCCCAAGCACTAATTTGGCCGAAGATCCCTCGTTTAGCTCTGACAACCTCATCTTCCTCCATGAATTGTGGCCCCCTTACTTCCTGCTCAGAGATAGAAATGCCCCAATAAACACATCGGTGAGTTCCTCTCATCTTGGGCTTCATTTCGAGTACATATGCGTGCATTTTGGTCAAGAAATGTGGAAATGCCCAAAAGGGCCGAGCTCCACCCTCGCGGCAATGGCGAGTGAGAGGAAGAAGATGACCCATTTTATTTTTCCAATTTTTCCCTCCCACTCTTCTCATTTTGTGTTTTGACACCGAGGACCTTCTGGTCATTTCTATCTCTCTCTCATGCACTAGCAATTAGTCTACGTGGCTTTTTCTTGCTCTCTAATTGGCCCAGAGCAAATAAATCATAGAAAATTAATACTTCATCAGAAAATGTTGAATAAATACTCGTTGGAAAGCTTGTTTCATTTAGAATTCAATTTTGAGGTTTTTGTTTACTAAATATCTGTACTTTTTCAATATTAATTGGGTACATCATCTAAATCTTAATAAATATTCTAAAAATGATAACTAATGCATCCTAACTCCGATTTTGATAAATAAATATGTTTTCCTAATCAGTGAAACCTAAGTGAGATTTTGGTCCTAGTTTTGAGTCCTAAATTAAAGGTTTCCATAAAGGAGTCTAAAATGAGTATCTTTTTATACACCTTATGCTTTAATACATTCTAATGCATGTGAATATTTGTAACTAGGATAATATGGAATTGATACAATCTAATTGGTGATAATGATGGTTATGTGAATCTTCAATAAGGTATGTGAATCCTATGTATGTAAAACCTATTTATTTATGTGAACCCTATGTATGTGAAACCTATTTATGTATGTGAAGTCTATTTATGAATGAAGATGAATGTGAAAGTGCAATTAACTTATCCTTCAGTTAGGATTTTACCCAAACCCATATTCCTAATGAGGAAATTGCTAGCCTTAGAATCTCTATATTGCCTTTATTTGGCTCTTTATTTATTTGAATCTCCCATTGCCTATGTTGGCTCATTTATTGGAATTACTTGAATCTTTCTATTGCCAATGTTGGCTCTTTATTTGATTTACTTCATGGGTTTTATTCCCCATTTGCTATGATGTAATGTTATTTTCACTACTTCCAAGTGAACTATTAAGCATGATGTATTTTTGGCCAAATGACAATGTAGTGTACATGAGTACAAATCACCCATAGGGCACTAAGGTTTTAGTCCTCCTGCCAGGCACAGGGGTTTCATTCCCCCTGCCACATTATATATATTTGAGGTTTGGGATGTGAATGTTCCCCTCTCCTCCTGGTGTAGGTCCGATAAGTGGCTCACCCTACATTGGTATGATTTTGTGTCATAATATTATTCATGCTATGTGATTATTGTTGTAGATTGAACTATGGCTGGTTTCTATTTCTTATTTGTTTATTTGTCTCATACTCTTGAAATCTCTTAGTATAGTGAATCATTTTATTATGCAATGTTGTTCATTTATATATGTCCTTTTCCTTTTGATTAACACATACTTATATCTCTCTCTTGCTGGGTGATCCCAACCACCCAGTTATAGGATCAGAGTGCGCATTAGAAGCATAGTGAACCTGCCTAAGGCTAAGGATAGGATAAGGAGATCAACCTTGTATCTTGGACATGGCTGCCTATATGTATTAAGTGGTTTTTCTTGGGAGACAATATTGATTTGGATTTAGTCTTCCTCTACCTAGATCCTATTGTTTTGTATAAAGTTGTTCACCCTTTTGGGAAATTTTGTAAAGTACTCTTTATACAATTGAATATAGTCAAAGTTTGAAATTCCGCTGCTATACATTGGTGTCTTTGTTTACAATACTTTTAGTAGAGAGTTGGGTTATTGATCTTAGCTCTTTACATCAAACATGTATGAAGCCTAAAGTATGTGTAATAAAAAATTAATATATGACAAAACTATATGTACTTGAGGATAGACAACCGATCTAGTAGCCATCAATTGGACTAGAGTTGAATCCATGTACACTTTTATTCTTTAATTTATTATAGTCTTTGGTAGAGAATAAATAGAGATGATAAGTCATTGTTTCACATTGAATTAGGAATATATATTTTAACCATCTAAGAACTTACATCCTGTAGATGCATCACACAATTGAATTGGGTTTTTCCAGGGAGTCCTCTCCCCATCTTTGACACTAGAAATTGAATATCAAGGAATGTAGAAAAGGTACACTTTTTTTACAAATACTCTGGATCGAAGCTTTTGTTGTCGAAGACAAAGGCAAGTGCATTCCGTTCCATGAAGGATGGCAAGTTATGAACAACCCAATCTATCTGGATCAATATAATACATGCAAATTTTGTTGTCAAAAATCATTCACCAACAGAAGAACTTAATCTGGATTAGAGAAGCAGATACAATCATTTGTGATTGAAACACATGAGGATAGAAGATCAGTCTTCCACCATGAGCGTTCACTGATAGAAGAGAGGTCTATCATCAGGACAAGGACGGAGGGGGAGTGGAATTTGTTTTCACACCCTTTTCTCACAAAACTCGGAAAGCAGCCTCTATATATACTCACAGAACTTGAGATACATCTATAGAAATTATTTTATGAAATTAATGATTACCAATCGTCAAAAACTTGTTTTGGAATTTGAGTTTGGGTACTTTTCATCCCACTTATAGCAAACCAATCAGAGCCTAAATGGAAACCACACAATCATTGTGATCCTTCCTTGAGAAGGACAATCTAAACGAGATAAAATTCTATAACTAGTTAAGGACTTGGAGAAGTGTTCTCTATGTCCATGAACACCAGTGCCAGTAGAACCCACTCCATATACGCCCAAGTCTGAAATGGATGCTTACTTGAAGCATACCAATGATGCCATAGAACATTAAGCTAGAATGTATAAACTATGAGT
This sequence comes from Alisma plantago-aquatica, assembly GCA_963693085.1. Taxonomy (NCBI): domain Eukaryota; kingdom Viridiplantae; phylum Streptophyta; class Magnoliopsida; order Alismatales; family Alismataceae; genus Alisma; species Alisma plantago-aquatica. Next base: position 389,839,562 of record OY856409.1, on the reverse strand, counting down.
TGCATTAAAGCATGAAAAGCAAGAAAAGTATAATGTTTGTAAGGCGTTGTTTGAGTGCAAACTGATAGATGGAGATCCAGTAGAGCCACATGTGCTCAATACGATTGGGTTGTGGAACATCTAGACAGGTTGGTATTTCCTTAAGGTCAACATTTGGCCATAGATATGATTATGTAATCATTGCTTGAATCATATAGCCAGTTTATAAGTGTTATCACTTGAGTAACTTGAGTAAAATATTGTCTGAGTTTCTTCGCATGCTGATAAATATTGAGGTACAAATGAAGATTGACAAACCCATTATGTAGATCAGTGGAATGGAGTCCAAGAACAAAGGCAAGGCCAAAAAGTGTTTTGAGGATAATTTGAAGTTCAAGTCTATTGTACTCAAAATAAGAAGAGGGATAAGGAAACCTAGGAAGATTAAACAAGTGATAGAGATCTCTACTTGTGGTATATACATAATTGATATTAACTTCACCATTTCTTCATCTTGGGTGCTGGATATCAGATGTGGATCACATATTTTCTAAAATGTGAAGGATCTAAAAAGAACTAGACATTTGAAAAAATGTGAGGTTGAACTGTGTGTTGCTAATGGAGCAAGAGTTGCTACCAGTGCAGCTGCAACCTATGAGTTATCTCTGCCAAGTGGGCCTATAACAGAGTAAGAAATGCTATTATGTACCTTCCATTAATAGGAACATCATATCCATATCTTGTTTGGACAAGAATGGATTCAAATTTCTTGTAAAGAATGGTCAATGTTCTGTTAGTAAACATGGGATCTTTTATGACAATGCCCCAATGTCTTATGGTCTATACTTGATAGATCTGGAGACAAGTGTGTATAATTCATATACCAAAAGACAAAAACTTGATGACTCAAACTAAACATACCTTTTTCGCATTTTCGTCTAGATCACATAAATGAGAAGCACACCTCTGGAATTCATATAGGTGGTTATCTTGATTCTTTTGATTTCAAATCAATAGAGACATGTGAATCTTATTTGTTGGGCAAGATGACAAAGACACCTTTCACCAAAAACAATGAGAGGGCTAGTGATATGTTAGGACTCATACATACTAATGTATGTGGGCCTTTTAGAACAAATTCCAGAGGTGGTTAACAATATTTCATTAACTTCACCAATGATTTCAGTAGGTATGGTTATGTTTACGTGATGAAACATAAGTAAGAAACCCTTGTGAAGTTCAAGAATTTCATGAATGAAGTACATAATCAACTTGGTAAAAGTATTAAGGCACTTCATTCTGATCGAGGTGGAGGATACTTGAGCCAAGAGTTTAAGGACCTTCTACGAGCCCATGGTATGGTATCATAATGGACTCCACCTGGAATACCACATCACATTGGTGTCTCAGAAAGAAGGTGGTGTGTTCCTCAAACATAAACAAGTAAACTGGAAAACACAGTGCCAAAGGGGAGAATCAACACCACAACTACTAGGTAGTTATGACACTTTCTGTCCCCAACAACAACACCAGAAAGCTTGGTACGTTTCTGCCAATGGTGTTACACACTACTCAATTGGAATTTGAGTAGAAGCAACTCCAGGAATAGAAACACATGGTGAATTCACTTTCAAAATTTATAAGGACTTGCACAAATGTACTCACAGACACCAAAACACTACACCCGCAAGTGCACAGGGTCGTGTCGTAGTATTGGAGGGCGATAAGTACAGAGTCGATCCACAATGAGAAAAAGGGGCACTAGAGCTAGGTTAGTTTTTGGACTAGGTTCCTACACCAGAGTCTAGGGTTTGAGGTTTTAAAGGTTGATTTTATTGTTAAACTAAGGATGAACAAGTGAGAAATTAAAGAAAGACATTTAAGATTAAAACCTAAGTTAACCCTAGATAGTTGATTATATTGAACAAGAAGAGACAAGGCAAGGCAAGACAAGAGAACAAGTTATGCTAAGGCAAGCAAGGACAAGTCTACACTACACTAAGCTAGAAAATAGGGTAAAAGAGAAATTAAAGATCTAAACTAGCAAGAACAAGGCAAGAAGCTAACTAAAAAAGTAAAGAGCTAACTAAGCTAACATTAACTAAGCAAGAAGGCAATTAGGGTTTTAAAGCAATAAAGGGAAATGTGGGCTGTTTAGGGGATGCACTTATCATTAGGTTGGGGGGGGGTGACATGTGAGCATTATGATTTCATTTAGATTACCAAACCAAACAACAAGTTAGAGTCTAATGAATTATCCAAAACTACTAACTGGCCATGGATATGCTAGGTTGTGTATAGGGGAACTAGTCACTAACACCCCTACTACCCTTGCGAGGCTCAATTGGGTTAGGGTTTAGGTGTTATGAATTAGAGTCTAAATAAGCCTAGGTTTCCAGGTTAGATGATTTCAAGATGATTAGGGGATGAGACTAGTAATGGGAGTGGAAGTGAGGTTTTAGGCCTCCATCACTCACAGTCTAGCCTCGAGAAAGCTCCATGCTAAGAACACCAAATTCATCTAAAATAGATACTTATATCTCTCAACTAGGGTTAGAATAATTGATTAGAATGTAGGAGTATGGGTAGCTAGGTAGGGATCCATGAATTGGACCTAGGAGAAATTCCCAAAATTCACACATATAAGCAGCTTCCCTAAATTCCTAGGTGATTTCAAGAACAAACCAATAAGAAATTCATAAAGAGTGAGCTAGAAATAGAACATAATCATTAGAAAATTAAATTACAATGTTTACATATCATTTTCCTCCAACATGATATCAAATTAACATATTTTGCCCCAAACAGTCCACCCAAGGAGCCTAGCTACTCATAGCAATGCAAAACACAAAAAGAAAGGAGGAAGAGGTAGAAGAAGACATGGAGATCAGTGTAGATTAAGAAATCCTCCACTTCAGCTACTGTAGGATGTCCTGCTCTCTCCTCCAAGGTGCAATGACATGGGATGATGGTGGAATAGGGTCAAAATACTAGGAAACTAGGGTTTTGGTGGTGGAAATTGTGAAATGGAGGTGGAAATGGAGTGGAATGGGTGGAATGCAAAAATGGAGAGCTAAGAGGTGGTAGAAGATATCTAACCTCATGCTCCAGCTGCCACCTAGGTATATATAGGTGTGGGGGAAGCAATAGGTCAAGTATAGTGCAAAAGTATCTAGGTTTTTGTGAGTAGCATGGTCGTGGTGGTCACCACGTCCATGTTGGGGAGGGATGAGAATGGTCATCGTGGTGTGGAATGACCGTGGTGAGAAATGGGGAAAAATCACAGGGAATTGGTCAAAAATGTACATGAGGTAGCACGGTCGTGGCGGTCACCACTGTCGTGGTGGGTTTAGGGTAGCACAGTCGTAGTGGTAACTACAGTCGTGGTGGCTCGAATTTCTCATCCCGTTCTTGGCTCCACGGCCGTTCTACTTCACCTGTCACATGACCGTCCAAGGTGGCACAACCGGTCTGGGTCAGTCCACCATGACCATTCTGTGTGGCACGACCATGGTGATTCTTGTTTTGCTCCAAGGTGACTCAGTTGGTTTTGGAAGAGCTAGCACAACCGTTCTGAGGTAACACTACAGTGATGGTCTTTGTTGCAGCACTGTGACTTGATTTTTTGGATTCTCTTGGAAATCTTTGCTTCAATGGAGCTTTTGCTGCTAGGGGTAGGTTGAGGGAGCATCGACCTTCACTTTAGGCCTATAACGACCTCAAATCTAGGTATTACCTCTATTTTTCTTTTTTACTAAATGCTTTAAATTCTTATTACTTTAAAATCTTATTGAAAAGTATTTTCGACCCTGATAGCAATTTTGGAGTAGTTTGGACTTTGTATCACCACCCTTTCACATAATCATACATGGTAGTGACATTGAGGAATATGGGGGAATTAAATTTGCATATTGTGGGACAATCATAAATAATGTGGAATGAGAAGCCATATCTGATGTGATATTCCCTTTCACACTAGAGAGAGGTTAATGAAAAGAAAATGCTTAGAACCAATTTTGATAATATAGAAATGAGTCTTCCTTGCAATAGAGATTTTGACACCCATTTATTAGTATTAACAACATACATATTTGATATGGACTTTTGGGGTCAAAATTGTGTCAATGGTCAAAATTGTGTCAATTGTAGGTTTAATTGCTAAGTTACAAAATTGGGGTGTGTAACGAGATTTAATGCATACATTTATTGCTTCAAAGGAATTATGTAAACGTCACATTTATCCTCATTTCAAGGCATCACGCGACCTGGTACGATGGACGGGGCGGGACTCCACCTTCGCCCCAATGGACTGCCGCACACAGGCATTACATAGCAATGTTGAAATCCTTCTGTTGATCACTCAATGCCTTCATTGCCCGCTTTATCACAGAAAAATGCTTCTAGGGAATAGGACAGTCAAAGAGAACCCTAAAAAAAGACCTGACGTGCCCTGTTTTCCCAACACCTGAATCCCATTCAGTCAATGACAATCCACTTCTCCACAACGTCACGCAGTGAAGCATCGATCTGCCCTTATGAACCCATGCGCAATTTTCACTGGGCACCACTGCCCTCTCGTGTAGGCGCAATTGCCATCTCTTATGAGGGAACGGTTGGGGGCACTATTTTTTTCGCCCACAAATCAATTATAGGTAATGGCATCATCTTCGACCTATAATCTTTCGATACCCACCCGTAATTTTCTCTAGTTTTACTCAAGTCGATGGGTCGATGAGGGTCCCTGTTTCTGGGGTGAAGTGCTACTGTCGACGGAAAACTTGGTGTATCTGAATCGCATCTCGAAGCTTCGGACCCGACGCTGATTCGTGTAGACGATGTTGACCAACTCTTTTCTTGTCTTGATCTCACTACCGCAGCAATTTCATCCGTGTGATTCCATTTTTTTTCGTGCCAATCCGTGACCAGTTGCTGGCAAAACTCGGCGATGTTAGAGACCGATAGTTACAGATGACCCTAGCAGGGTAGTGAGACTGGTTTGCTGATCTTGGGCAATGAAGTTAACTGCTTGGCTTGAGGTTTATCAATTTACATTCGGCCTGCAGCCCACCGCTACTCGACACCAGAGATTTTCCAAGTCCTGGTCTTATTCTATGTGTGTTACAGACCTGGCCAGGCTAGAATGAACCGGCAGGATGTGAGTCTTAGGAACCTTTAGGAACCTTGCTTCTGAAATCGGTAGTGCCTTTCTTACAATTGGAACTCATCCTGATTATGAAATCAACGAATTTCCTTCATCTGTTGGACCGAGCTAGGAGATCATGACTGCAATGGCAATTCTAGTGAATCAAATAGGAGGACTAGCTACTTGCATGATGTACTATTAATCGGGAATTCACCCCAGGAGGGAGCGCAACCCTTTGAGGTTACTCCGGAACCAAACAGATTTCCTTGGAATCGTAATGTCTGCCTGATCGCGATTCCATTTGGGGAGACCAGAGAATGATATTCATTGTTTTGCTTTGACTCGTACAATAGATAATCTCAACATTTAGCCTGATTTGTTAAATCAATAAGTAATCCACGGAAGATCGTAGAAACCTTATGGGTATGGGTGTTTTTGAAATCAACTGACTTTTCAGTTTTTAGTATAGATTTATGGACCCAATTGTGAGAATTGAAGTGAAGTGTGTAGTAGATTAATTATTGCATGAGGAACAATATTAACTATAAGTATAATTTTATTCTTAGGTGGTGTCAACCCTGGTTTAGATTTAGGTGTTCTAAATTTTGACTTAATCAAGACCGGAGGTATGTACTCCTCTATATTTTATAATTGGGCATTATATGACAAATTCCCATAACGAGACATCTTTTGAAATACTTGTTCATGTTCTATTTGTTGAACAAATTATATAATATCAGTTGGACTTGTTGTTATTCTTTTGAATCAGTATGATCATGTTGAATTGGGTCAATGACCCCACCTGCTATTATGCCTGAATTAGGCCATATATGTTTGTGAAAAGTGAATCTTGTCACTCTATTTATGCATGTTAGATAATTTGACTAGTTTAATTATCGTAGACACTTATGTGTAACCATTAGGGTGCGTCTACTTCCGCCCAAGTGCATCTTTCCACCTCTTTTTATATAGGGGTGTGTCTACTTCCGCACATGGTACATCTACTTCCACCCATTTTACTTAGGCTATTGACTTAGTGGTGTTGTGGCCCTACATTAGTTACTTTAGTCAAATGTATCGGCGTGCAAATATTTATGTGGTTGGATTGTTGATTATGGCAAGAATTTTGATAATAATTGTTTATTTATACTGCATTATTCTTTTCAAAATTTGTTCTCTTATTACTTCTCATTGAAGCTTACCTAATTTTAATAGCCCCCCTTGTGATGGGAACATCCACTTACTTATGTATTAAATAATGCCTAGTTAATTCTTTAATGTGCATACTTAAGTTTTGCTGATTTATACCTTGTTTTCCCTTTTTTTTGTGCTCCCAAAACTACCCAGGTATAGGTTTTTTAAAGGATGTGGACACATGAAGATCGTACACATGAAGTTGGCTTAAGGATAGCTTGGAATAGTCGGGTTTCCCTCTGCATCTGGGACTCTTATGAAATATAGTTATAGTATTTCTTTTTTATGTACCACCTTTTGGATGAGAAAGTTTTGTACATTGAACATTGTGTAACTTAATAAATAGTTATGTTTTCCATTGCAAAAATATTTCATGGCTTATATTTGTACCATTGAGTGGACCCACTATCGAGTCCCACTTCTTACAGAATAAAGCATTTAGTAAAAAGGAAAATAGAGGTAATACCTAGATTTGAGGTCGTTACAAGGTCTCTAAGGGTAGAGAAACTTTAGGATCACTCATTCTCTCTCTCTTCCATCAAGCGTGGTCTAAATGTCTGGAAAACATGCAAATAATATTTGTAAGTGCACTTTATACAAATATGCATGTTAGGGGAAATAACATGTAATCAAACAGGTATAGATGTGATTGAAATGCAATATGACACAAGATGAAGCCCTAAAATAGGGCCGAATCACCACCTCAAACTTAAAACATACTTGTCCTCAAGTATGCTCCCACTCAATCTCTCTACAATTTTTCCACAATCAAGAAATGACAAATGCAATGTAATAGGTGAATATTGACTAAATGGGCTCAAGGATGACTAAGTACATGCATTCCACCTCTCTCATCTCCTCTTTCACAAACTAATCATGAGTCGATCACTGAGCCTACAAACTTCAAATGTAGAGCATAGAAAACCCAATCAATCCATATGACTATCATATCACTTCGGGTAACTGTTTCATGGTAGAAAAGGTCAAAAATGATTAATTTTGCTATTTTACATTCATGCATTCAATCTCATATATCCATCCATGCTAAGTAATCCATGTAGTTGTGAAAAAGGGCAAAATGATCTAGGTTTGACATTTCCTAGCTCAATGGGGATGCAAAGGGAAGACTGGGTTGCGGTAAGAATTTGGAGTGTTTTTACACACTCATCTTTTCTTTATTTAGATGCTCTTAAACATGAGCATCTTTTATTTTCTTTTTGCATATTTTTTTCTTTTTCTTTTCTTTACCCTTGGTGTAGGTAGGGCACATGATGATGAGACTGAAGTGGGTGGTATATATGTGGCAACTCGAAACTTTTGGAGGTGACCACGGCTGATATGTGCACTTTGGCATCCTTTCATGAGGCGGAGAGGTAATAAGATGGTGGAAAAAATGTTGGGTCAAAGAGGGGTTATTAGTGTGTACATCAACATGAGATCTCCGGCATAAAAATTAGTCCAACAATTTCATCAAGAAATGACACACTACATGGATGAGCAATATTAAAACCATATTTTTATCATGAGATTCTACAAAATCTAAGCGTTTGCGGCTTGCTCCAATCACAATTCAACCAAACAGTTCACAAGCGTAAGAGAGGTGATGCACATGTAAAACGTAAAAAATGAGGCCATTTAGGAATAAACCGTGATTATTCACTTGCATTTGTCAAAGTTCGTCATTTTCAATCAAATAAGCAGAGATTGGGTCAAAACAAACTTTTACGCAAGAATTTCTAAATTTGGAAAAATTTGGCCAAAATGGTGTCAAGTTGTCTTCAATCACATCTAAGCCTATATTATTGAACATAAAGTAGGAAGCAAGAAAATCCTAGTTAAAACATGCCAAAATTACCAAAAATCTACATGATGTGCAATGCATGATGAAAAGAGCAAAATTTTGAAAATTATGCAAAAATGGAAGAAAGCAAACTACATGACATGCAAGCATGCAAAGCAGGTAAATTCTAATCTAGATAGAAAGAGAAACAAAACAAAATTAGAAAACAAAACTAAATGGTAGTTGAAATACAAAAAGAGTGAAATGGGAAAAGGGCATACCGCCCTACCACCCCAAACTTTTGAATCATGTTCTCCTCGGCATGACCCTAAAGTATAGAAGTGATAGGGTAGATGATCACTATGGTGGCCCGGTGGTGTTCCTCCCTGTGGTGGAGGATGCTGGTAGTAGGAACCCCAGTAGTCTGACTGTGGAGGTGGGTAGTTATCCTGATATGCTGACAATGCGCTCCACCAATCTTTCCCCAACTGGGGGTTCCTCTGGGCCTAGACGTGTTGAAACTGATACATGTGGATGACCTTATAGTGCATATATTGATGGTCTAACCACATTGCATCATTGGCACGCTGGAAACCCTCATGTGCCCTAAAAATGCTCTTGTGGGTTCTCAATATGTTGTCATGTGCGCTCTGGATGCCCTCTAGCTACGTTGTACAGTGGACATGTCATATGCGTTCGTTGTGGGCTATTGTGGTTGTCATGATGTTTCCGCCTCACGTCGCCTCACCCCGCGCATCTCTTGCTCCTCAACATTCCTCCTCCTCTCGACAGTTGTCTGTGACTCTCCAAGTCCTTTAGGAAGATCTCTAGGTTGCTGCTTCCATGAGTTTCTCAGGTGCTCCTCTTCCCACCTCCTCAAGATGTCCAAAAAATCTGGAGATGGACCACATCCCTCTAGGAGAGGTGCGGCATGGTAGGGGAGCTCCAATGAAACCCCCGTATAAGGAGGGTTGACATGGTAGAAAATCTTCTAATCAACCACTGAAATCATAGATGAGTGAGTCAAGTAGTACACATCAATGAGCTTTCCTCCTTCTATCTTTTTGTAGCTAGAAACATCATGTCCTAGGTGTTGGTATATATGCCCATAGATCCATCCCAAGTGATTGCATGGAGTCGGATATTAATTAATCAATTAATGTGATTATTTGGTTAATTAATGAATTCCATAATATTCTAATTAATCCACGAGTGTTTTAATTAACGTAATGTTTCTGTTTATCGATGGGTTTGGGAAACCCTACTTCCCTTCGTATCCTATTTAAAGGAGGATTGACGACCGATATCTATATAAGATATCAAGAGAGGCTTTTCAGTTTACACTCACGTACGTAAACCTAGTTGTCACCGTCCTTTGGAGTGAAAGGAGAGCAACGCGCCACTAGTACGCCGCTGCACAGACACGACTCCTTCCCGCCGGCTTAGGAAGCACGACATGGAGTTCCAGTCCATCCCCATGGACGAAGTAGAGACGCAGATGCTGAGACGCTAGCGTTCAGAGGACCGCGACGATCATCCGTGCGCGTTACGAGCGGCGCACATCATCACACAAAAGGAGTGTCGTCAGATCTTCCTGCGACAGTGAACGGGAGAGAAGTTCCATCTGTGTAGACAAGCGTCGTTGCACACCTTTGTGTAGTGGGACATCGTCGGACTTGCTCCGTGATAAGGTATATTCCGCAAACACTCCTTCTAAATATGCTGTTGTCGATGAGATCCTATTTCGGGTTGCATGGATTTTGTTGCTTCCGCCGCGCATGTTTTCTCCACAAAACCCAACAGTGGTATCAGAGTAGCATCGATCTACGGTGTATTTGGATTTTTTTCGATATGATCAAATCGTTGTATACTGTTTTTTATGTTGCATTCAATGCGAATTAAAACTACTAATGTGCAAATCTAAACCTAATTCCACATACGCCGCAGACTTCTATTTTTTACATTTTGGACGGGGTCGACTATGGAAAATATTGATTTTCTTAAGTACACAGAAGTAAAATTCCCCGCACAAGGGTGCTATCCTGTGTACCCCGCATAGTCTGCGTGGGAGTCAAAAAATTTTAATGGGAAATGTCCCACATTAAAAGTACTACAATTTTAATATGTATATACATATATGTAGATATACCTATGATAGCATAGACGTCACCTTTAAAATCTGTTTTATGTGGTGAATGCATGCACAGTTATGCCTAGTATCCCCTTTTGTGAATATTGTGAATGTGGATGTCAATCTTGTGGATATGTTTGTTTGTGAATTCTATGGATGTATAATGGTTACATATGGATCCTTTGTATAAAGTATTCGGTTTGCATGCCGAGCCTCATCTCTTATTTCAAAGTGTAATTAATTCTTTCCTTTTATATTTGTACTCATATGATGTAATAGAGATAGGATTAGTTTTAGTTTTTGTAAACTTGATGTAAGGAGGCCACTTGAAGATCCAACTCCAAGGAGTGTCCATGGAAAAGCACCATGAAGATCTAATTCCAAGAAGCAATCTAAAGATCCAACTCCAAGGATCATCCATGGAGAAGCAACAAGAAGATCCAATTCCAAGAAGCAACTTGAAGTTCCAACCTCACGAAGCATCCATGAAGTTGTTCATTGTAATGTTGATCATTACATGCTTACAGGTTGATTCACAGGTGTTGCATGAGATGCATAAGACCATAGGTGGACCGTAATCCTTTGTTTCTCCAAAGGATTACAATAGTATGGCCATAACCGATGTATTTCTATTTGTGATTGCATGTCTATCGTTTGTGGTTGTGGATATAGTAGTATATGATACGTACTATAAGTATGTGGTGTTTGGATATGTATATGTATTAATAAAATCCCTCAATTAATAATATTAAGTTTTCATTGACTTCCATAAAGAAACACACACGAAAAGCTTGATCGACTATGTGTGGGCACGCCTCCGCGTGGTACACTGTCTATCTTGTGGAAGTGTGATGGTGGGTGTGTGGGTCTGCCTCCGTAGGGTGCACACTCATCGTGTTGGCTTATGGGATGGACTTAACTAGGGAACTTTGATAGGATCAAGTACCTAGAGGCACACATATGCATCATGGCAAGGAGTTGTGCATGATCATCTATCCAAGAGTTGCATATGATGCAATTGGCAAAAGTTGCCTACCTTAGTATTTGGTCTTTGACGTCGGTGTTGGCTGGGCATTGATCCAGTTATTTTGGGTCTTGGCTCACTAGAAGGTTGTGCGTTGCAATCTTCCGAGTTGATAGTGAGGGCTATCAATTTGAATAAAATAGTGGGAGTGTAATTAATTAAAGGCCTAATTAATCTCATTTATCAAATCCTTACAAGTCAAAATGTTTTGGACTAAATGCAAAATTTTTTGTAGCAATCAAATGAAAAACAACACTCACGCTTTCTCATTGTGATCGGTCCTTGAGAAGGACAAACTTACCGGAACCAACTTTCAAAACTGGTTTAGGATGCTGAGAATTGTTCTCACACATGAGCGTAAGCTCTATGTCCTTGAAACACCAGAGCCAGCGGAACCCACCGTAAATGCGCCCAAGGCTGAAAAGGATGCTTACAAGAAGCACCTTGATGATGTCGTGAATGTCAAGTGCTTGATGTTGTGCTCAATGCACTATGAGTTGCAAGAGCAGCATGAGAACATGAATGTCATGGAGATGGTAACACATCTCAAGAACATGTATCAACATCAAGCAAGACAGGAGAGATATGATGTCTCAAAGGCTTTGTTCAGGAGTAAGATGAAAGAAGGGGACTCAGTTGGCACCCATATACTCACTTTAAATGGGTACGTGGAAAGCTTATCCAAGCTAGGGTTTTCCCCTAGGTCAAGAGTTGGCCACTTATGTGATTCTACAATCCTTACCTGAATCATATAATTATTTTGTCATGAACTAAAACATGAACAATTTTGACAAGCCGTTATCAGAATTGTTGGGCATGTTGAGGACAGTTGAAGCACAGATGAAGAAAGACAAGCCCAAGTTTGTGATGATGATCAGCAAGGTAAAGGGAAAGTCAAAAGGCAAAGGCAAGGCTAAGAAAGGTTCTAAATCCAGATAGAAGCCAAAGTCATCCACACTCAAAGCTAAAGGTGGGGTCTCCAAAGAAGGCAGTTGTCACCATTGTCACCAGACTGGACATTAGAAAAGAAACTGTCCTCTCTACCTAGAGGAAATGAGGAAGAAGAAGTAGGGGATAGATATCTCCACTTCAGGTATATATTTTATTGAGATAAACTTAAATACTTCTTCATCATGGGTACTAGATACCAGATGTGGATCTCATATATGTTCTAATATGCAGGATCTGATAAGAAGTAAGCCTTTACGAAAGGGCCAAGTCGAGTTGCGGGTCGCTAATGGAGCAAGAGTTGCTACCACCATATTTGGAGTTATTAGTTTATCTTTGCCTACGGGCCTTGTAATAGAATTAGAGAATTGCTATTATGTACCTTCCATTAATAGAAATATTATTTCTATATCTTGTATGGACAAGAGTGGGTTTGAATTTCACATTAAGAATGGAATTATTTCTATTTCTAAAGATGAGATCTTTTATGGCAATGCTCCTATGTCTTATGGTATCTACTTGTTAGAACTTGAGACTAGCATATAAAATATAAATACTAAAAGGTTAAAACTTGACAACTCAAACAAAACATTCTTATGGCATTGTCGTCTTGGGCACATAAACGAGAAGCGCATATCTAGACTCCATAAGGATGGTTATCTAGACTCTTTTGATTTTGAATCATTAGAGACATGTGAGACATGTTTATTAGGGAAGATGACCAAGACTCCTTTCACTGGACACAGTGAGAGAGCTAGTGATCTGCTAGGGCTCATAAATACTGATGTATGTGGACCTTTTAGATCAAATGCTAGAGGAGGCTATCAATACTTCATTACCTTCACTGATGACCTCAGTAGGTATGGCTATGTATATCTTATGAAACACAAGTCAAAAACTCTTGAAATTTTCAAGACTTTCATGAATGAAGTAGAGAAGCAACTTGGTAAGAGTATTAAAGCACTCCGTTCAGATCGAGGTGGCGAATACTTAAGCCAAGAGTTTGAGGACCTTCTGAGAGATTGTGGTATTGTATCACAATGGACTCCACCTGGTACACCAAAACATAATGGTGTGTCAGAAAGAAGGAATCATACATTATTAGACACGGTATGATCAATGATGAGTTCAGCCGAACTTCCAATATCGTTCTGGGGATATGCTCTTGAAACTGTAGCATTTACACTTAACCGTGTACCTTCCATATCGGTTCAAAAGACACCATATGAGATATGGAATGGGAATCGTCCCAATTTGTCTATGTTAAAGATATGGATGTGAAGCTTATGTGAATCTTATGTTAGGAAACAATTTCCTGAAAAGATTGGACCCAAATTGAAAAAATGCTATTTTGTTGGATACCCCAAGGAAACTCGGGGATACTACTTCTACACACCAACTGACAACAAAGTGTTTGTTGCTAGGACTGTTGTATTTCTTGAAAAGGAATTTATTTCCAAAGGAATTAGTGGGAGGAATGTAGAGCTTGAAGAAGTTTGAGACCAACAAGAAAGCATAGAACCTGAGGAGGTACATAAGGAACATGAAGACTCACAAATTGTTGTGGAATTTCAAGTTCCAAATATAACACAGGAACCTCGTAGGTCTAGTAGGACACGACTTGAGCCTGATAGCTTTGGATTTCTCGTGACTCAAGACAGTGACGAATTGGGCATAGCAGATGATCCAACTTCCTATCTAGAAGCTACTAAGGGACCAGAATCTGAGAAATGGCTCGAAGCCATGAGATCTGAGATAGAATCCATGCACACCAACAAGGTATGGACCTTGTTGGATCCACCCGAAGGGGTAAGACCCATAGGGTGCAAGTGGGTATTCAAGAAGAATACTGACATGGATGGAAATGTTCAAACCTATAAAGGTAGATTGGTTGCGAAAGGATTTCATCAAATTCAAGGTGTTAATTATGATGAGACATTCTCACCAGTTACCATGGTTAAATACATCAGGATCGTGCTTTCCATTGCAGCTTATCATGACTATGAGATTTGGCAGATGGATGTTAAAACAACATTCCTTAATGGGAATTTACTCGATGATGTGTACATGACACAACCTGAGGATTTTATCGATCCAAAGGAAGCCAATAAAGTCTGTAAGCTATAAAGGTCAATCTATGGATTGAAGCAAGCATCTCGGAGTTGGAATCTATGTTTTGATGAAGTAGTCAAAAAGTTTTGCTTTAGTCAAAATGAAGATGAACCTTGTGTTTATAAAAGGGTTAGTGGGAGCACAATCGTATTTCTCATATTGTATGTGGATGACATACTATTGATGGGAAATGACATCCCTACTCTTCAGACAGTAAAAGGTTGGCTAGGGAAGACCTTCTCTATGAAGGATTTAGGCGAAGCATCTTATATACTAGGGATCAAGATCTATAGAGATAGATCTAGAAGGCTTCTAGGCCTAAGCCAGAGCACATACATTGACAAGTTGATAAAGAGGTTTAGCATGGAGGGTTCTAAGAGAGGTAACTTGCCCATGTCCCATGGGGTTACAATCTCTAAAACCCAATGTCCTAGTTCATGTGATGAACGGGCACGCATGAGTAAGATTCCATATGCACCAGCAATTGGATCTATCATGTACGCGATGTTATGTACTCGTCCTGATGTGTCGTATGCTTTGAGCATGATGAGCCGGTATTAGTCAGATCCAGGTGAATGTCACTGGATAGCCATAAAGAACATCCTAAAGTACTTGAGAAGGACTAATGATCAGTTCTTGGTATACGACGGTGATGAAGAGCTCGTGGTAAAGGGTTACACTGATGCTAGCTTCCAAACTGAGACAGATGACTACAGATCGCAATCTGGATTTGTGTTTTGCCTGAATAATGGAGTTGTGAGCTGGAAGAGTTCCAAGCAAGAGACGGTTGCAGATTCTACAATAGAGGCCGAATATATTGTCGTATCTAATGCTATAAAGGAAGCTGTGTGGATCAAGAAGTTCATTTCTGAACTTGGAGTGGTTCCAAGAACTGGTGATGCAATTGAGTTGTTTTGCGACAACAACGGAGCAATTACACAGGCTAAAGAACCAAGATCGCACCAATGTTCCAAACATATTCTATGGCGGTATCATCTCATACGATAGATCATACAACGAGGAGATGTGAAGATTTGTAGAGTACCTACAGAAAGCAATGTGGCTGAACCGCTCATAAAAGCACTTTCACATCAGAAACATGACGGGCATGTTCGATCACTTGGATTGAGATTCATGAGTGATTGGGTATAAGTGCAAGTGGGAATCTGTTGGTATGTATGCCCATAGAGACTATCATTCGATGACTATAATGGGATACTATGTAAACGATTTGTAATACTACATTGATCATATCAATAAAGGCAAGTTTCCAATCTATATGTTTGTGTTTTATATTGTGAGATGACCATAAAACTTATAGATGTCTATAGAATAATATACTTAATGACATATGTCTTCAGGTTGATGACCTGAACAATGAGATCATATGTATGCTAAGAGTATGTATTCTTATTTTATCCCTAATCGGTTGTTATTGTGGAAATATCCATAGACATCAATAACACATAAGATTAGAATGTATGTTGGTTGATGGAAGAATCTCATTATCCATGATATGGAGATATCAAACCAAATACATAGATACTTGTTAGAGAATAGTGTATCAGATAGACCCACCTTGAGAGTGACACATGGATACCATGATTGGTAGTTAGAGTCACATCTCATAATGATGGTGGTGATTGTGGTTCTTAGACCTGAAGTCACTACACTTATCACATGTCGTTCGGTGTACTTTGACATCATCCATCGTGGTCTTGAATAAGGATTGCCATAAAGATGGTGCTTGGGAGTGTTGTGACACATGGGGATGACTGTGAGTGATGTAGATGGAATTTGTCCTTCCTACGGGAGTTTGATATTCCGGCCACTTGATAAGCAAGACTGAGAAATGCATGGCCATGATGATGTGAGTCAATATGTGATATTGAGCTTACATATATCTCAGACAGTCTGCTCTAGTTCAAGGAACATGGATTGAACATTGAAAAGGATAACAATTCCATGACTCGAGTTCAATCCGGATATCAGCGACAAAGGAACTATACAATCATTGTAACATTAGTCATGAATGATAGGTTAAGTTGTTCTACAACTTCTCCAATTACTTGGGTAGCAATGAAGTCTTGCTAGATACCAATCATTGCTTGTGAAATCATAATATGATTATGGATATCACTGCCAACGTAATTTGGAGCCTACCGGGTCACACACATAGGATGTGTTGGAATAGGAGTATAATTGTGGATTTGATTGGAATTGCTCTGAATCACATTTATTACTAAAATGTTTATGTAATGGATTAGAATAATATTGGAGAGACTGGCTCTAAGTGCAACTGGGAGTCTCTTGGTATATATGCCCATAGAGCCATCCCAAGCGATTGTATGGAGTCAGATATTAATTAATCAATTAATGTGATTATTTGGTTAATTAATAAATTCTAGAATATTCTAATTAATCCATGAGCGTTTTAATTAACACAACGCTTCTGTTTACCGATGGGTTTGGGAAACCCTACTTCCCTTCGTATCATATTTAAAGGAAGATTGACGGCCGATATCTATATAAGATATCGAGAGAGGCTTTTCAGTTTACACTCACGTACGTAAACCTAGTTGTCATCATCCTTAGGAGCGAAAGGAGAGCAACGCGCCACTAGCATGCCGCCACACAGACATGACTCCTTCCCGCCGGCTTAGGAAGTGCGACATGGAGTTCTAGTCCATCCTCATGGACAAAGTAGAGATGCAGATGCTGAGACACCTACGTTCAGAGGACAGCGACGATCATCCGTGCGTGTTACGAGCGGCGCACATCATCGCACGAAAGGATCATCACCGGGTCTTCCTGCGATAGTGAACGGGAGAGAAGTTCCGTCCGTGTAGACAAGCGTCGTTGCACACCTTTATGCAGTGGGACATCGCCGTACTTGCTCCACGATAAGGTATATCCCGAAAACACTCCTTCTGAATACGTTGTTGTCGACGAGATCCTGTTTCGGGTTGCATGGATTTTGTTGCTTCCGCCGCACATGTTTAATCCACAAAACCCAACACTAGGGTCAAAGCAATGGAAGTCACAATCCCTCCCATGATAAAAGGATTCTTGCTCTTGGACGGAATTGTCTTCATGTAATAAATAACGAGTGACCCCAGATTTACATGGTTTCCAGGTACCATCCACCCCAATACAAAGAGGTCTTTCTTGGTACAACTATCTTGATTTTCATATCAGACAAAGATGGTGTTCACCAAGACCTTCTGAATGTATCTCAAGATAAGATTATAAATCAAACTTGTCTTTGATTTTCCCACCACAAAACTGCTTTTCCATGTAAGCCTCTTCCACATTGCACTGTAGTTCACATTCGTTTCTCTATCTATGCTTCCTTGATCAAGTGATGTTGTTGCCTCGAGAGTTGGAGTAAAAATGTGATTTAGGAAAGATGCAGTGATAAGGTAAGTGTCATTCCCCAAAGTGACACTAATGGAATCATGTGAGACCTTCTATAGGGTTGCAAAAAATTATTGTTTCAGCTCTACATAGGTCTCCTGAACTGTAGTCAACACCTCAACTAGCCCAACGGGCTCCAAGATATCCTAAAAAAATGAAAGATACCCAAAGTCCCCATTGTCTCCTGGCATGTGTAGTGAGTGACAATCACTCAACGTGTCAAGCACTTTGGATGCTTTGTCTTCTTCACTTTCTTGATATGACTCTCAAGTTTTTCCTCATGATGTGCTTCAGGTGCATCCTCTTGCTATGCATAAGGCATTGTTTCATTTTCATCATCTATCAGTAGCTACCGTCATGCTCTCATCTGTGGCTGTGGTTGTGGTACCATGGACGTCGAAGGCCATGCTGTTGAAAATGATGGCCGAGCTGCCGAAATTGATGGGTGAGCTTCTAAAATTGAGGGTTTGGGATGCTACCACACCTCCGCTAGGTAGCCTATAGGATTCCTCCATCATGGGATCCACCAATGCCACCATATGCAGTGATTCCCCTTGTGAATAAGAGGTTGTCGACGGTGGTGGAAGGGATAGAGTTGCCAACAGAGCCGAATATGGCACATTCTTGGGCCGACATCCATAGGATATGACCTCCTTGGTCTTAGACACAACCTTCTTAGTCATTTGCTTCATTTTGGATTGAAATTGGTGGAGAAAAACCAGAATTTAGGTTTGCTCCGAAGAATTGGGTTGTTGGGGCGGATTGGAGAGAAATGGGGGAATTTGTGGATGAAAATGGATAAAATATGGAGATTAAGATAGTGGATATAATGGGGGATTGATTGAAGATGGATTGGAGTGATTTGGTGGCAATTCGAGGGTGGGAGGAGGCCTGGACGGCGCTGCAAGGCCGTTCTCGCACGGAAATGAGTAGAAGTGTTTTAGAAATGTTGTAAAATGGCTAACTTAGGTGTTGTATCGGGCTGCGGCATGGCCGTGTTGCGTGGCGCGGCCATGTGGGAAGGCTCGTAACACAGTCGTTCTTCCTTGCACGCTTGTTCTGCCTTTGTTCTTCATTTTGTTGATTTTCTTTGATTCTTCTCAATTTTCCTATAATAGTGAATTCACCACTGTGGTCGTTCCATGTCACCACGACTGTGGTGAGTATTGTGGCAGTTGTTCCACACTTGAATCTCATCAAAACATCAAATCTTTGACCCAAAATGATTTTGCATGGATTACTTGTCAAAATTTCATCTAATTTTTCTCAATTTAACCTATTTTCACTTGCACATCTTAAAACTAAACAAAAACTAGTAAAAATAAGCGTGTGTGTGTGTGTGTTTTCTTGGAAAGTGTAAAAACAAAATAGAAGTATAAAAAATGGTTGGTTGGGTGAAAATTTCCCAAACCTAGGTGGGTTGCCTCCCACAAGCACTGAGTTTCATGCCTTCAACTGGGATTCTTGGTGACTCTTCAATCATTCATTCTTTTGCATCCTCATGAGCCCATTTTTGCAATGAATGCATCTCTTATTTACACTGAATCTATGTTCCTTGTCCCTTTGATCACAAAAATCATCATCGATTCTTCCATCCTGACCTTCTTCTCTCAAATGACTAGTCAGACTCATTAAGTATCCATGTCCAATATCCTAATCTTGGGCTCGTCGGGTTGGGGTCTTATACAATTTTTATCTTGATCTTCATGTCCATGAATGAAACTGTCATCGTGCCACTGTGAACATATATCTCGACATAAACTGTAGATAAGAACGGTCTTCCCAAGATAATAGAAATCTTCCTATCCTATGGCTCCATATCAAGAATAATGAAATCCATCAGGAACATTGTGCCCTTTTCTTTGTCTATCATTACCAAAACATCATCCACTCTTCTTGTAGGCACTTTTATGGAATGGTCTTCCAATTGGAGAGTGCAATGTGTCGACTTCAACTTGCCAAATCCCCGCTCCACATAGACATTGTATGGCATCAAATTCACACTAGACCTCAAATCAAGTAAGGATCTATCTATGTGATGTCCCCCTATGTAACTAGGTATGACCGGGGCTCCTGTGTCTTTCCACTTCACTAGAAGTGAGTGTTGGATGATAGAGCTCACTTGTTCGGTCAACTTCACTCTCTTTAGTATGTTCCCTATTGACCTTCTCTTTGTAGTGCATAAGTTCTTAAGAAACTTGGCATATGATGGGATTTTCTTGATAGCATCCAATAGTGGAATATTGACCTTCACTTGGCAAAACACCTCAAGAATGTCAATATTGTGCTTTTGTCTCCTTCTTACTTTCAGTGGGTCATCTAATGCTTCAATGAATGGTGGCTCACTTGCTTTGGCCTTTCTTGCATCAACATGAGATGGAACACTAGGGATGGTGAGACCTGCAAATGGAGTGTTAAGTGAAGCACATGGTATCCCAAAATCAATAGGCGGTGCATAGAATCATCTTTGACAACCGCAATCACAAAATCCTCACTTGATGACCTTTGCTTTGCTTTGTCAACCTTTCTTTGACCTACGAGATGCTCAAGAGATTTCCCACTCCTTAGAATTGTCACAACACTTCCTTGCTCATGGTGGAGAGGGGGATCATGTTGTGGCTATGGAGGAGGTGGAGGTGGTACTTGGTGTTGAAATTGAGGTGGAGAGGAGAATTGAGGTTGGAAAGTGAATTGTTGAGAAATTTGTGGTAATGGAGGGGGAGGAGGAGTGTAAGTATGTGGATGGACTTGAAAGTGGTATATGGGTTGCACTTGCATGGGAGGTGTACTATATAAAACTAGTGAAGAAGACATTGGTCCACTTGCTTCATTGAAACTCAAGATGGGTTTTGACGACAATTTTTCTTTTTGGAGATAAATTATGGAAGATATCTGCTCTATCCTCTCTTCAAGTCTTGTCATGTTCATTTGTATGTCATCAAAGCTCTTCAACCTAGAGAGAAACGCTTCCTCAAACCTTGAGCTATATCTTGGACTTTGTGGTTCCTAGTAGCTATAGGAGTGAGGTGTCTGTTTTTTCTTCACCATAGAACTCAATAGAATTGATCGAGTGACAAGGAATATTTGTCACTTGGTTCTTAATGAAGCTCACCATGTCACAAAGAATCTTAATCATTTGTAGTCTTGATTCATTATGATTCAGATATGTCACACTAAAGGCATGGCCACCATCATTCATCATGCTAGAAGCTCTAATTCTTGAACCTTTTGCCAGCTACTAATACAATGGACATATCTCCTCGGGTGGCCTAGTCATGAAAACTTCTCCATAAGAAGAATCTACTATATTTTGGTCCTATAAAGAGAGACTGGAGTAGAATGATTGAACTAGATACCACAAAGGGATCTCATGGTGCGGGCACTCTCTTAAAATCTTCTTAAATCTCTCCCAGACATTGTGAAACTACTCATTGCCCATATGACTAAAACTTGTTATGCCATGTCGCATTTGTGTTAACCTTGCTATAGAGTATAATTGCCTTAGGAAGGCATTCTTCATTACTTCCTAACTCATGGTGTCCCTTCTAGAATCATATCAATCTTTTGCTTTGTCTTTGAGGGAGAAAGAGAACAAGGTCAACCAGATTATGTCATCATTGGTCGTCGGCGTCCTGAAGGTGGAGCATACTTCAAGAAATGATTCCAAGTGCTTATAAGGGTTCTCACTCTCTGAGCCATAGAAGGTGGGCAGGAGGCCAAGCAAAACTGGAGGGATGGAGAATTGCTCCCCTGGCATTTGATCAACTATGCTAGCAATTGGCGATTTGTAGTTGCTAGGGATGAAGTAATCTTGAAGTGGCTTGTGAAGTGCATTTTGTCCTCCCATCTTGTCTTCCCCTGAGTGGCTTGTCACATGCACAAGACACAACCAAACAAAAGAGAACAAGTTAGCAAACCAATATGCACAAAGAATACAAAGAATAAATAATAGCAATGATAAGGGCAATAGGAAAAGTCAAAGCAAAACTAACTAGCTAGGTTGAACGCCTCTACTCCCCGGCAATGGCGGAAGAAAGCTTGATGTGTTTCTCAAATGTAGACAAGTAAACTGGAAAGTTACAGTGCCAAAGGGGAGAGTCAACACCACAACTACTAGGTAGCTATGGCACTTTCTGTCCCCGACAATGGCGCCAGAATGCTTGGTGTGTTTCTACTAATGGTGTTACACACTACTCAATTGGAATTTGAGTAGATGCAACTTCGTGAACAGAAACACATGGTGGATTCTTTTTGAAAATTTATAAGGACCTACAAAACATACTCACATACAACAAAACACTACACCTGTAAATGCACAGGGTCATTTCATAGTCTAGGAGGGTGGCAAAGTATAGGGTCGATCTACAGGGAGAAAAGGGGGCACTAGAGCCAGGTTAGTTCTTAGGCTAGGTTCTTACTTCGGAGTCTAGGGTTGAAGGTTTTAAAGGTTGATTTGATTGTTAAACTAAGGATGAACAAGCAAGCAATCAAAGAAAGACAGGCAAGATTAAAACCTAAGTTAACCCTAGACAGTTAATTCTACTGAATAAAAAAAGACAAGGCAAGGTAAGAAAAGAGTAAAAGTTATGCTAAGGCAAGAAAGGAAAAGTCTACACTGCACTAAGCTAGCAAATAGGGTAAAATAGCAATTAAAGATCTAAACTAGAAAGAACAAGGCAAGAAGATAACTAAACAAGTAAAGAGTTAACTAAGTTAACACTAGCTAAGTAAGAAGGCAATTAGGGTCTTAAAACAATAAAGGGAAATGTGGGCTATTTAGGGGATGCACTTATCAATTAGGTTGGGGGTGACATGTGAGCATTATGATTTTATTTATATTACCAAACCAAACAACAAGTTAGAGTCTAATGAATTATCTTATACTACTAACTGGCCATAGATATGCTAGGTTGTGTATAGGGGAACTAGTCCCTAACACCCCCTACTACCCTTGTGAGGCTCAATTGGGCTAGGGTTTAGGTGTAATTCAATTAGAGTCTAAACAAGCCTAGGTTTCTAGGTTAGATGATTTCAGGATGATTAGGGATTGAGACTAGTAATGGGAGTGGAAGTGAGGTTTTAGACCTCCCATCACTCACATTCTAGCCTTGAGAAAGCTCCATGCTAAGCACACCAAATTCATCTAAACTAGCTAAATAGATCTCTCAACTAGGGTTAGGATAATTGATTAGAATGTAGGAGGATGGGTAGCTAGCTAGGGACCCATGAATTGGACCTAGGAGCAATTCCCAAAATTCACACATATAAGCAATTTCCCTAAATTCCTAGGTCATTTCAAGCACAAACCAATAAGCAATTCATGAAAAGTGAGATAGAAATAGAACATAATCATTAGCAAATTAAATTACAATTTTTACATATTATTTTCCCCCAACATGGTATCAAAGTAACATATTTTGCCCCAAACAGCCCACCCAAGGGGCCTAACTACTCATAGCAATGCAAAATACAAAAAGAAAGGAGGAAGAGGGAGAAGAAGCCATGGAGATTGGTGTAGATGAAGAAATCCTCCACTTCAAATACTACAGGACGTCCTCCTATGTCCTCCAAGGTGCAATACCATGGGATGATGGCAGAATAGGGTCAAAACACTAGAAAACTAAGGTTTTGGTGGTGGAAATGGTGAAATAGAGTGGAATGGAGATGAAAATGGAGTGGAATGTGAAAATGGGGAGCTAAGAGGTGGTAGAAGGTAGCTAACCTTGTGATCTAGCTTCCACCTAGCTATATATAGGTGGGGGGGAAGCAATAGTTCAAGTAGGGGTACAGTGGGAAATACAATGCAAAAGTAGCTAGGTTTTTGTGAGTAGCAGGCCATGGTGGTCACCACGGCCGTGGTTGGGAGGGGTGAGAATGATCATAGTGGCGTAGAACGATTGTGATGAGAAATGGGGAAAAATCACAGGGAATTGGTCAAAAATGTACATGAAGTAGCACGATCGTGGTGGGTCTAGGGTAGCACAGTCGTGGTGGTCACCATAGCCATGGCGGCTCAGATTGATCAGCCCGTTCTTGGCTCCACGATCATTTTGCTTCAACTGTCACATGGTCGTGCAAGGTGGCACGACTGTTCTGGGTCAGTCCACCACAACCATTCTTTGTGGCACGGATGTGGGGATTCTTACTTTGCTCCAAGGTAACTTTGTTGGTTTTGGATGATCCAACACGACTGTTCTGAGGTACCACAACTATGGCAGACTCTATTACTACACTTTGACTTAATTCTTTGATTTCTTTTGGACATCTTTGCTTCAATGGAGCTTTGGCCACTAGGGGTAGGTTGAGGGAGCATCAAACTTCACTTTAGGCCTCTCTAAGGGTAGAGAAACCCTAGGATAAGTCCTCCTCTCTCTATCTTCCATCTAGCGTGGTCCAAATGCCTGGAAAACATGCAAATAATGTCCATTAGTGCATTTTGTACAAATATGCATATTAGGGGAAATAACATGTAACCTAACAGGTATAGATGTGATTGAAATGCAATATGACACAAGATGAAGACCTAAAATAGGGTTGAATTAGAAGGGACCACATTTTACTAGATATGGTGCGATCAATGATGATTTCTTCTAATATTTAGACTTCCTTCTAGGGCTATGCTCTTAAAACTGCAACGTTTACACTTAATCACATACCATCTAAATTGGTTCAAAAGACACCACATGAGATATAGATTGGGAAGCATCTTACAATGTATTTTATGAGGATTTGGGGATGTGAAGCTTATGTGAGGAAAATATTTCCTAAAAAGATTGTCCCTAGATCAAATCAATGGTATTTTGTTTGATATCCCAAAGAAACCAAGGGATACTACTTGTATAACCCATCTAAAAACAAAGTGTTTGTTGTCAGGGATGTTGCATTCCTAGAAAAGGAATTTATTTTCAAAGGAATCCATGGGAGAAAATTAAAAATCAAAGATGTCAGAGACCAACAAGAAAACATTGAACAAGGGAGACTCACTAATTGTTGTGGAATCTCAAGTTCCTCATGTAACACAAGAATTTAGTAGATCTAGTAGGACACACCTTGAGCCTGAAAGATTTGGTTATCTTGTGACTCAAGAAGGTGGTGTTGGTCATACATGGTGAGACAACAACCTACCTAGAAGATATTAAGGGACTAGAGTCCGAGAAATGGGTTGAGGCCATGAGATCTGAGATGGAATCCATGTACACCAACAAGGTATGGACCTTGGTTGATCCACCTGAAGGGGTAAAACCCATAGGATGCAAGTAGGTCTTCAAGAAGAAGACCGGCATGGATGGTAATGCACAGACCTATAAGGGAAGATTGGTTGCAAAAGGTTTCAAACAAGTTCAGGTATTGACTATAATGAAACTTTTTCACCAATTGCCATGGTTTAAGTCCATCAGGATCATTCTTGCCATTGCATCTTATTATGACTATGAGATTTAGCAGATGGATGTTAAAACCACTTTCCATAATAGGAATATTCTTGAGGGTGTGTATATGACACTGCCTGAGGTTTTTATAAATCTAAAAGAAGCCAATAAAGTTTGTAAGCTACAAAGGCCAATTTATGGATTGAAGCAAGTATTTTGGAGCTGGAATTTCCAGTTTGACGAGGAAGGTAAAGAGTTTGGCTTCAGTAAAATGAAGATGAACCTTGTGTGTACAAGAAGGTTAATGGTAACATAATTGTATTCCTCATATTGTACATAGATGACATACTAGTGATGGGGAATGACATTCCTACTTTACATATGGTAAAGAACTGGTTGTGAAGTACCTTTTCTATGCAGGGTTTAGGTGAAGTATCATATATCTTAGGAATTAGGATCTATAGATATAGATATAGAAGGATTCTTAGCCTAAGCCAAATTACATACATTGACAAAGTGTTGAAGAGGTTCAACATACATGACTCAAAGAGAGGGAATTTTCTAATGTCTCATGGAATTAGCCTCTCTAAATCCCAATGTCCCACTTCTTGTGAAGAATGTGAACGCATGAGTAAGATTACATATGGATCTTCAATTGGATCTGTAACGTCCCATTATTTGAACCCTCGAATAATATGATCTTAAAAGGAATGATAAGACTACCCATATCACCAAGGTGCTCCTCCTTTTTAGGGAGCCCACCACTAAAAAACTATGTGGTTAAGTGCGCTCACCCTAGAGTAGTACTAGGATGGGTGACCAGTCGGAAAGTTTATCTTGGCTTGCATGTGATTGAGGACAAAGTGTCCAGTTAAGGATAGTGGTTGTTTGTTGGGTCAGTTTTCATTCCTAAAACACTACTAGAGCCTTAGACAGTGGGCCCATGTGTTACAAATAGTATCAAACCCAATTTCCCTCTAGTAGGTGAGGCTCACTTGGGTTTTTGGCATGCCATCCATTGAGCCATGCAGTCCAAGGATGTTGGAAAGGGCTATCCTAGTTGATGGAGCCACCCATGCACTGGTAGTCATGGCTGGGAGCTGGGTGTACATGGGCCATTTGAGTATGCACTGAAATGAGGGGATAGATTATAAGGTCATATAGTTGAGCCTTGATGAGGATGTCAAAAGTCTAAGTGGGAGAGATTGTGACGTCCCAGAATTTGAGGCCTCAGATGAAATAATCTTAAAAGGAATGATTGGACTACTCATATCAACAAGGTGCACCTCCTTTTCAGGGATCCCATGACTAAAGAACTTTGTGGTTAAGCGTGCTTAGCCCATAGTAGTACTAGGATCGGTGTCCAGTAGGGAAGTTGATATTGGCTTACGTGTGAGTGAGGACAAAGTGCATAGTTAAGGCTAGTGGTGATCTTTGGGGCCACCCATCCTAGTACTACTCTAGGCTGAGAACACTTAACAATAGAGTTCTTTAGTGATGGGCTCCCTAAAAAGGAGGTGTGCCTTAGTGATATAGGTAGTCCAATCATCCCTTTTAAGATCATTTTATCTGAGGCCTCAAATCCTAATATGTTACAATCTCCACCACTTAGACTCTTGATGTTCTCGTTAAGGATCAACTATGCAGCCTCATAATATTACCCCATTTTAGTACAAACTCATAATGGCCCATGGGAACCCATCTCCCAACCATGGAATACTAGCACAAGGGTGACTACATCACCATGGACATCCCTTTCCAACATGTATGGACCACAAGACTCAAGACTGGCATGCCACATGACCATGTGGGCCCAACCTACTAGAGGGGTTTTGGATTTGATACCATTTGTAACACCCGATCTCACTTCCCAAGGCTCTAATAGAGTTTTAGGAATGATGAATGACCCCAAAGACCACCACTAGCCTTAACTACACACTTTGTCCTCACTCACAGTGTAAGCCAGGATCAACTTCCCCACTGGTTACCCATTATAGTACTACTCTGGGCTAAGCATGCTTAACCACAAAGTTCTTAAGTGATGGGCTCCCTGAAAAGTAGGTGCACCTTGGTGATATGAGTAGTCCAATCATTCCTTTTAAGATCATTGCATTCGAGGCCTCAAATCCTGGGAAGTTATAGGATCTATCATGTATGTAATGTTATGCACTCGTCTTGATGTCTTTTATGCCTTGAGCATGACAAGTAGATATCAGTCAGGTCCCGGTGACAGTCACAATATTGTCGTGAAGAACATCTTTAAGTACTTGAGAAGAACTAAGGATCAATTTCTTATTTATGACGGTGAGGAAGAGTTGGGTGTAAGGGGTTACACTGATGCAATCTTGCTTACTGACAAAGCTGACTATCTATTACAATAAGAATTTGTGTTTTGCCTCAAAAATGGAGTTGTGAGCTTGAAGAGTTCCAAGAAAGAGATTGTTGTTGATTCTACAACTGAGGATGAGTATATTGTTGCATCCAATGTAGTAAAGGCAGTTATTTGGATCAATAGATTCATTTCAAAACTTAGAGTGCTTCCAAGAATTAGTGATGCAATTGAGCTACATTGTGACAAAAATGGAGCTATTGCACAGGCTAAGAGACCCAGATTGCATCAGCGTTCCAAGCACATAAAATGGAGGTTTCATCTCATATAAGAGATCGTACAGGGAGGAGATGTGAAGATTTGGAAAGTATCAAATGAAAGTAATGTGGCTGACCCCTTGACAAAAGAACTTTCACAGCAGAAGCATGAAGGTCATGTCAGATCGCATTAGCGTTCCAAGTATGAAGGCTTGTTGGTATGTATGCCCTGAGAGCCAATTATATGATGATTTTAATGGAATATCTTGTTACAATTTGATTAATAATACAAGAAATCTTCCAATTTATTCTATTTTATTCAGTTATGAGATAATAATGTAATATAATAAATGCATGTATAATGATATTACTTGGTGACATATGTCTTCAAGTTGAGGACTTGAACAATGTGATCATATGAATGTCAAGAGCATACACATCTTGTTCTGTCCCTAGTCGGATGTTATTCTGGAAGGCTAATAGACAACAATAACATGTAAGACTGCACGCATGCTTTCTCTCTCTAGAAATTCTATGATCCATCTCCAGACTAGTTGGTCGTGCCGGATGGAAGCTAGCCTAGGTCAGGAGGATTCCTCCGATGTGGCCTCCACCAGTAGTCCCAATCCCCAACCCCCCCCTACCACACCGACACCCCCCTCCTCCACCCCCTCTACTGCACCATGGTGCGACCTCGGTGTTGATGTCATTGTGGGTAGGTCATGGGCGAAAGCCATCTCCAAGCCCATGGAGGTGCACCGACGTTTCAAACCACTCCTCCTTCTGGGGGATTGCAAGGAACCGGTTTACAAGAATGGGGACAAGTGTCCGTGGATGACCTTCTCTGAGTCGGTGGTTGCCGCCATGGATGAATACCAAAAGCACTTGTTGATTGTTTAAATTCTAGGACAGAAGGTGATGGTGGAGCAACTCCATGGGTGGATGTTGAGATCCTGTAAACCCAAAGGCGACCTCCACATTGCTCAATTAGTCGATGGCTTGATCCTGGCCAGATTCGCATCTGACCTCAACCTAGCTTCAGCTCTCGAGCAGGGACCATAGTTCTTTGATAACCAATTGGTCCTTTTTAGATGTTGGTCACCGAAGGCGGACCTCAGGCGTGCGACCCTGACCATGACCCCTGGTTGGGTTACTCTTCCTGAGGTGGGCCAGCACTGGACAAGGAGGGCCATATCGATCATCGCCTACGGCATAGGTGATCCTAAGGTCATCGACTTCCTCACTACAGGGAAGCTTGTGGGAGATACACATATCTGCATGGAGATCAGTGTGGAGAAGGAACCCCCCAAAGAAGTGATGGTGGAGCTACAGGGCGGTAAACACCTTGAAGTTAGGGTCAAGTATGATGTACTGCCGGATAGATGTGGTAGTTGCAAAGTGTTTGGCCATGAAGAGGGCCATTAACCAGGAGAAATAACGACCATAAGAGAACCCCCTATTATCAGAGGTGGTGATCAAGATGATGAACGACACAAAAACAAGCAAAGAAACAACTGAAGGAGGTCAAGGCGGAGCAGGCCCCCAGCCTGCACGACCAATGCCGAGGAGAGATATAAGACTGTGGCTGACTCAGGAACCTCGACCACAAGGGAGAAAGCAGCTACAACTGAGGAAGCTGAGGCTGGCCCATCTCAGAAGGTTACCATTGTCATTGTTATTGATGACGATGAGGTGCTCGAGACAATGCCCAAGAACATAAAAGATGCAAAGGCTGTAAATGCTGACCGAAATAGGAACGAAGAAGGTGAGGTTATGGGGGATGAGAACCCCTTCTCTGTCCTAGATCAGGAAGAGAAGGTGGATGTCCAAACTATATCTAATAGAAGTAAAAGCCCAAGAGCAACCAGAAACAATGGTGTGAAAGGCAAGGAGAAGGCTACCCCCTCATGACAGGAGGAAGAGGGGGTTAAACACGCAAACATCAATGATTGTCCTCGCATGGAATGTGTGAGGAGCTTCCCTACCAAAAACACAGGGAAGACTGAGAAGAATCCTGAAGGAAATCAAAGAAGAGACCATCTTTTGCTTCGAAACAAGAATAAAAAGAAATACTATAGAGAGAGTTAGAATGTTGTACCCAACCCAATGGAGAAGCTTATCCAATCTAGAGGTGTGCGATGGTGGCAGAATTGTACTGGGATGGAATCTGAACATCTGGGAGGTGGAAGCGATTCACATAGAGGACCAAATCATCATGGTTAGCTGCTTCAACCGTGGGGGTTTTTCTTGCATTATCTCTGGGGTCTATGGCAAAAACTTAGACAGAGACAGAGAGAGACTATGGAGAGATCTAAATGTTATAGCACAAAATGAGATCCTGTGGTTGATTCTTGGGGATTTCAACTATATTAGGAAAGACAGAGAGAAGCATGTGGTCCTTAGAGTGTCATATTGCATTCTTGATTGCTTCAACAATACGGCAGTTGAAGCAAGGTTGATTGAAATCAACAGGATCAGTGGTCTTGCCTCCTGGTCGAACAAACAAAAACCCATCCATAGAATTTCCAACCTCTTGGATAGAGGTCTAGTCAACAAAGCGTGGCTCGACAAATTTCCTCAAGCTGTTATAAAAATGGGAGACCACCACTTCAGTGATCATGTGTGGATGAGAGTACCGCTTACAAATGAGAAACAACCTGTTAGACCCTTCATATTTCTGAATCTGTGGTGTGAATGGGACGAATTCAAAGAGGTGGTTGAGCAAATCTGGAACCAACAAATTAGAGGCAACCCATTGTACATAGTGCTGAAGAAGTTACAAAATACAAAGTCAGCGCTGAAGGAGTGGGCTAGAATGAAAGTAAACCTACCCAACTTGCTTTCTATGACTAAGTGTGAATACAATGAAACTCCTGAGGTCCTTAGATTAAAACCCCTCTACCCCAATGTTATTGAAGAAGAGAGAAGAAAAGAGAAAAGAGTATGTGATCTAGAAAAAGCCTATGAAAGCTACATGTGGCAAAGAAGTAGGATCAAGTGGATTAATGACGACGAAAAAAACGCATGCACCTACCACTCTACTATTAAGAATAAAGAAATGAAAGACACAATTCATGAGCTCATTGATGACCAAGGCCGGACTGTGAACAACAGAGAGGATATATCAAGACAGGTTGTCAACTATTTCAAAAACTAATACAACGTAGCAAGTAATGACTATCAGACATGCCACTTCTCTACTGACAAGAAGATAACATAGAGAATTAATGAGGACCTTTGTAGGGAACCCAATGAAGACGAGATACATAATTTCCTAAAGTCTATACACCCGTCTAAAGCCCCTGGACCTGACGGGTTTAACAACATGTTCTTCCAGCATATGTGGCCTATTATTAAATACAATGTTTGTAAAGCTGTGAAATGGTTCATCCAAGGGGGGAATATGGTTAGGGTTGTTAATCACTGCTTCATAAAGTTGATACCTAAGAAGAATGATGCCAATGAAATGGCTGACTATAGACCTATAGTGTGTTTCTCGGTCTTATACAAGATTATCTCCAAACTGCTTGCTAACAGACTCAAAACAGTGCTGCCTAGCATCATCTCTAAGGAGCAAAATGCTTTCATCAAAGGAAGAAAAATCGTTGACTGTTCGTTATTAGTTGTTGCGTACTTGACGGATTTCAAAGTTCACAGGACTATGACTAAGGCTTGCATGAAGGTGGACATAAGCAAAGCTTATGATCATGTGAAATGGGATTATATGTGGAAGATTATGACCAAGATGGGGTTTTCTGATAAATGGAAACACCGCATGAAGCAATGCGTAGAGATGGGCTCCTTCTCAGTCTTGATTAATGGCGCACCTGAGGGGATGTTCACTGCCTCAAACGGCTTATGACAAGGAGACCCCCTTTCTCCCCTCCTCTTCACCATTGTTATGGAGGGCCTTACCTATCTCATCAACGATGTTGAAACCAAGGGGCTAATCAAACTGTTCAAAGTACATGGTGTCAAGGTAAAATCACATCTTATCTTCATGGATGACATGCTTCTCTTCTCTGTAGGGCATGTTAAGAGACTAAGGGCGTTCTATAAAACCCTTACCTTATTCGGTAGAAGTGTTGGCCTTTATATTAGCACTATTAAGTCACATATTTTTCTGTCTAAATCATGCGATGCTAGAGGAGGAAGACTCAAAATAGAAGTAGGCAAGGAGAAGGGTAAACTACCCACCAGATATCTGGGTATACCTATTGCAGGTGGGAGAGGTATTGCTAGGGACTTCAGAATGTGTAAAGACAAAATGAGAGACAGAATAGAAGGCCGGAGTGGTTTGAACATTTCCATGGCAGGGAGGCTGGTCCTGGTTAGAGATGTGCTTCAAAGTCTAATCAACTACTGGGCTACCATGTGTGATATTCCCAATCCTATCATCCTCCAGTTCATGAGCTTGATGGCTAACTTCATTTGGGGTGGTCATGCTCATGCTATAGCATGGGATACTATCACTAGGCCTTACGATCAAGGTGGTCTCCAAATTGTTGATCCTGATGAGCTCTAAAGGATTAATACGATGAAACATATTGACAGATTCTTATGTCACCTGAACAACATCTGGTCGGCCTAGATGAGATTGAGATATGGGGGTGAAGTAAGGTTAAATGGAAATCAGAAATCTTCTAAGATCTGGCATAATATGTGCTTGCTTCACCCCAATATCCAACACTTGTACCGAGTTGATAGCACTGGTTCCTGGTCTCGTTCTAACCAGCCACCATGGATCAACTCTATTACAGGCCCAGGTCCTGAGTGGACCAAGGTGGTGTGGAGTAAGCACCATTGCCCGAAGTGGAGTACCAACCTATACAGAGCAATCAAAGGCAGACTCCCGACTAAAGACATGATGATCAAATGGGGCCTCCAAGTCAACCCGATCTGTCTTCTCTGCAAAGACCATGATGAAAACATGGAACATTTATTTTTCAATTGTAGGTATACCAGAAGGCTCTGGTCTATCATGTGCTTGAGAAATGAATGGTGGGGCACCGCTAACCTCAACCTGAAGGATGCCATCAACTGGGTTATCAACAAGTACGGGAAAGATAAAAGAATTATGGCTTCCCCCAGCTTGTGTGTCGTTGTTGTGTGTTATGTTGTATGGTAGGAAAGGAATACAAGAATACACAAGAGTAAGGAAAAGGATGAAAATGAACTTTTAAAGGCCATAGTGACTAATCTACAACATATGACTAAGTACAAAAAAGGTATGAACTATAACCTCAACACACATACGAGAACCTATTGGGATTTTGTATATTAACCCAACAACGTGTTTTAAATTCCTGGTAGGGTCTCATTGAGACGCCTTATTTTGTACAATATAGCTACACTATACAACCTTTTTTGGAAATACTATTTACCCATTTCCAAAAAAAATAACACATAAGACTAGAGTGTTTTTGGTTGATGAAAGAATCTCATTAGTCATGATATGTGATATCGAACCAAGCACAAAGTTACTTGTTAGAGAACAATGTATTGGATAGACCCACCTTGAGAGTGATACATGGAAACTATGATTGGTAGTCAGAATCATATCTTGTAGTGATGATGATGATTGTGGTTCTTAGACCTGAAATCATTATAATAATAACATGACGTTCAACGCACTTTGACATCATCCATTGCAATCTTAAATAAGGGTTGCCATAAAGGTGGTGCTTGGGTGCATTGTGATACATGGAGATGATTGTGAGTGATGTAGATGGGATTTGTCCCTCATACAGGAGTATGATATCTTGGTCACTTGATAGGTGAGACTAAGAAATGCATGGCCATGATTGTGTCAGTGAATATGTGATATTGAGCTTACATATATCTAAGATACCCTACTCTAGTTCAAGAAATATGGATTGAACGTTGAAGAGGATGATGATTCCATGATTCGAGTTCAATTTGTATACCAGTGACAAAGGATCTATACAATCACTATAACACCAATCATAGATTGTAGGTTGAAGTTGTTCTCCAATTTTTCTATTACTTGGGTAGCAATGATGTCTTTCTAGATACCACTCATTTCTTGTATGTCATAAATTAGTTATGGATATTCACTGCCAATGTAACTTGGAACTAATAGGGTCACACACATAGGATGCACCTGAAATAGGAGTTTATTCATAAATGATATTTAACTCGATTACTAAAGTGTTAGGTATTAGTAGATAAAAATTGACTGATAGGACTGTGAACTGACTAGTTCAAGTGTTGAATCGATCGATTCAAGTATTAGGTCAAATTGAACGAGCATTGGTAATCAAAACTCTAAAATGACGTGTTCAATAAGGGAAACGGTCAGCTAAGATCTATGAACCGATCGGTTCAGGTTATGAACTGACCGTTTGGTTGATCAATTTGATTGAATCAAGGATTGATGTTGACGTCATGTTGTGCATTAATGGAATATTAATTGTCGATACAATCATGAAAAGGAAACATTATGAAATGATTGGATCAAGAGTTGAACTGATCGACTCACATGTGAACCAACCAATTCAGTAGTGAATTAACCAAATTAACATTCGTATGTTTTGGAAATTTCATGAAAATTCATCCCTTCAGCTCCCGCTCAGACTAGAACACCTTACCCTGGACCTTCTATAAATAAAAGGGTAGTTGAAGCTTTCTAGAGACACAACAATAAGCTCTGACAATTGTTGTCTTTTTAAAGTTGTGGTAACATGAGAACCCGAGCAAGTCTACCCGTTAAGGGAAAGATCAACAAGGGAGAGACAATTGGAAGAGCAAGTCGACGCTAGCACATTGACTAGAAGTGACAACTCCTTCTTGTCTGTTCATCTAGAATGATAAGAGTTCCTGATGGTTTGTTTGGACTATTAATGAGGCGAGGGGACCGCTTCCACCCTCTAAGAGGACACAGTCAATCGCCTTTTGTGGTTATCAACCGAGAGGTCATTGTTGTAACAGCCAAAACTTAAAATCTTACCATATTCCATAATTACAAAGATTGTAAGATCAATTTCTTAGAATTGACCAAGCAAGTATAAAATTAAACAACTTCACATATTTAGATTATAACTTATAAATTTGTCAATATGTACATGTATTTCCTTTGATAACTAATACTCACATAATGGCTAAATGTATAATATGCTTTGGATTAACATGATGATTCCATGTCCATAAAAATTAATAATATTCTATTATTTAAATAAATATGAAATTAATGGATTAAATATTTGAAATTTATAAAATGTGGAATTTCATGCATGATAATAATATATAACTTTTTGATGACATTGTGAAACTAAAGGGATTCTAATTTAAGACTTGTCAAAAAATATGTAAATAATTTTCCTAAAACATAATGATGATATAAGACACAAAAGTAAATATCAAAAATGAAATATAATGGTAAAAACATGTTCCTGGGATCCCAATTAGCTTGGATGTCAAGTTTTACATTATTTGAAAAATAATGACTATCTTAATTTTATTTAGAAAAGAAATTATGAGTTTTGATCCAAAATATTAAATAATATGTTTAGTGACTTTAAAAGTATAAATAAATCCCAAATTAGAATTCTATACACCAAAATTAGTATGTGTAAATTTCCACATTAATTGAATAATCATATTTATCCTAGTTCTACTTAGGAGAGAGAATATAACTTAAAGTCCAAAATATAAAATAAAATAGTAAACATTCCCAAAATGGAAAATTAATAAAAAAATCACACTCGTCACATTTTAATTTTCTTGTCGGCCAAGTTTTACATCTTTTGAATGTTCCTATATGCCTTAAATTCTTTAAGAAAATAAAATTTAAGATAAGGCCAAAAATATTAAATTTATTATTAAAAGAAAACATTTAATATATTAAAATAATAATGTAAATCAACTTGTATGGATTATATGTATATAATTATGTGAATTTGCAATAAATAAAAAAACTGTGTAACATAAAGGGAAACAATATTGTACATGCATGTTAAATCTATGAAAATATTATCATAAAAGAAATAAAATCTGAAATTTATTTTAGAAACTCATTTACTAACACATATGTAAATAATAGCATAGCACTCGTATGTACTAAATAATTAGATGTAAAATTGTTCATAGTAAAAAGTAGTATGAGAATACAATTTCCCCTTTGTGTTGTCTTTAGACGATGTTACTAATATTATGGAAACAATTAACATGAATTTGGAAACTAAGTTACTATTATCCAAAAGAAATTATAAATAAACATAGTTGAGGATAATTGAAGAGTGATTGAGGAATTTAAGTAAATACAAGATATTCTTTACTTCTTTCATGAGATGAAAATTTTGAAAGGATCATAAATACCCAACATAGTAACTCAATATACACCATATAAATATTCATTTTAACATTCTTAAAACATTAATATATTTGTAATAATCCACTATATAATTTTTAAACAAGAAAATAATGTCAAATTTATTTATCATGTATTAATTGGTCCAAATAAACAAATTAAGAAATAAATTAACACGATAATGCTAAAGGATTCAAATAAAGTAAATGATATATTGAACATTTTAAAATGAAAACTAATGTAAGTTTTGAATTCTACATCTCTTAATTATCCTATGTGTCAAAAATTAATTTATTTGAACTTTGTTTGGGCCCTCAAATAAATTTGGAAAGAGAATATACAATTGGAAACATTAATTATTAATTGTCTAATTTAATACATTCCTTTTGATATGGTTTCTGATTTTCTTCCTATCACATTTTATTTTCCTTTTCTTTTTTCTGTGTGGTACTCTCTTATATTCTGATTCCTGTTCTCACTCTCCCTTCCTCTTTTTTCTTTATTAACGTTTCGTTCCTTTCTCCCACATCCCACCAATGATATTCATATATTGAATTATTTTTCTCGCTTGTCTTTTTGCATTTACAATATCCTATTTGACTAGTTGACGATAGTAATATATATACCCCAAGATATGTGCTCTCCAAATCGTAGACGTTGATTACCCGCCACCTCCATTCCTCTCCCAAAAGAACCCATGCACATTAACCTATATAATATCCACCCATTGATACTCAGTTATCATTGGCCATGAAATCTTCACAACAGTAGTGCCACAAAGTCATCACGACTAGCTCTGATGGAAGCCCTCGATGCTTTTCCTATACCATGTTTCCTGATTGCATCACATGTAATCTACCTTCCTTATGTGGTATGGGACTCTTTCTATTTACTGACATGCTTCTCTAAAACTTTTCTTGTTCTGGTATTCTACCTAAAATTTATCTAGTTGATTTGTTTACCACTTATAGATGATATTCTAAAATCATAAGAGTTGTAATACGCTCGGTTGCTTGTATTTTCAATTTCAATTTTCACTATAGTAGTATGCATTATGTGGTTCTTATTTGTCCTTTCTGGTCGTATTGGTGGAAGGTTTCCTAAGAGTTTCTTGTTGTCTCTGTACCCATCCTGGTTCTCTGGGACCTGAGGGACATGTTGAGTATATTGTTCATGTTTTCTAGAGTGTTGTATGTGAGATTGAAGAGTCCCAGTTCCTCCATCACGTCTAGTGCATGCATCTTCTTTTAGCATAAAGGATCTTAAGGAATAAATATTTTTTGACAAATTTCTCTCTTTTGCCCCTATTTTGATTTTTACTATGTCACCCAATGTGTGGCTTGTCTGTCTTATTTCCTCGTAGTTATGATTTAAACATGTGAATTTGACGATAGCAACTTAGTGATATGTCTATGTCATGCTACATGATTATAAATCATATGTGAAGACCTATGAGAAATTTCTCAAAGTGATTTCATTATTTAAGTAAAAAACTTTATCATCATAGATAATTCATTATATTAATGTATTTGTCATAAAAAAAGATAACATATTTTTAGCATCATGAATTTTCCTCCACCCAATAGTGTCAGTTTTACAATTAATTTCAATATAAAAAATGTAATTTTAACAGAATTTTCTAGTTGGTTGGAATTTTATAATTCGTACATATTAATGTACAAATCAAAACAAATATGTTTCAGGATTATAAAACTTTAATATATCAAATTATATGGATCTAATCATCTAACTCCAATATAATAAATATGCAATTTCTATATATTTATTTAATTGGTTGGACTTTCTAAAAATTCATACTAATAATATATAAGTTTAGAAAAAAATAAATTTAAATATGTTATGAAATCAGTAAAATATAATCCAGAACATAATATGGTTTGAAGACCTATTCACTAATAATAAAAGGATGATTTTATAGTTTATATAATCAATACAAATGCAACCCTATTCTCATATACGTCTTTAAAAGAGTCCTTGTGGACTGAGATGGAATTAGTATTTTGACCTTGAACATATGTAGACTAAATCTTTGATTAAACAACTCAAGTTGAGATATGTGCATTCTTCTCGATTATCAAGTCAATACTATGTTCACCAACAAATGTCTCCATATGAGGTATTATTGGTCAAATCTTGTTCATCTTTGAATATACCTTCCTATTTCCTTACTTCTTCCTGATTTATTATTGATACCATGTGATTCTACTATTGAGGGTCATTTGTCCTATTGATTGAGATAATCTCTTTCCCTTATTTGAGTCATGTTAATGATGATTGAATTTATATCTTGTGCGTGTGCAAATAGACTAGGTTTATTTATAGTAGCATGTACATTTGTACTCATCATAATATTTGAGTGTGACTTTTCCCCTCGAGTGGGCCTTTCCATTCACATTTTGTATATTGGACAGGCCTTTCCGCCCAGGGTGCTCCTTTCCACCCAACTTAGGCTTGAAATTTATGGGCCTCGGTCCTACATACTTATTAGTGGTCTAATTGTTTACATGAACTGCTTATGAATTGTTAATGTTGTTATATTACAAGATTTTCTTTTAGTTAATCATCTCTTTTATTATATTTCCTAATCTTTTGGCCTGTTAAATCATCTTGGAACTTTTTCTTTTGAACTTTTCTTTTATTTGATACTATGCATTGTCTTTACAAATATCTTAAGTATTTCCTAGTTGTATTTTCTGCACATACTTGACTTTCACTGACATCCTTCTCTTTGTTTCCCTCTCCTAGGTGTTGTTTTTGTAATCCATCTAGAGGTAGAACAGACCCTGGTGTAGGACATGGAGGATATCATATGCAGACATAGACCTAGCTTGTGGAGAAGAATCTTAATGGGAGATAGAACTAAGATAGATGGATATCCCTATACTTTGATCCTAATGTAGTTGTTTTTCATAAAAATATTTATGAGAGATGATGATGTACTTTTGTAAAATTGAATATAGTCATGATTTATCATTTCTCTACTATACTTTGGTCTTATTTTGTATATCGTCATTTGAGGAAAAATCACCTATTCCATGATACATTTTAAGTATGTTTGGAATAAATGGTTTATTTTCTCAAAGTTTAGTAGGGAGTGGATCCCCTATTGGGTCCCACTCCTTAAAAATGGTATTAGAGCCATAGTGGTCGGATTTCTGTCTATTTCAGTTTTGTCCCCCTAATTAGAGTGATTACTTTACGTAGTTACCCTCTAAGTTAGGTTCTTACCCTAGAGTTGACCTACTCTTTTCATGTGAGGATGGAAGGATGATTTAGGATCATTTGAGGTGCACATTAGAGTCATGATTTGTAAATCCTAATGTGATGAGGTTTTAGGTGATCTTACCATACCATATGGGTTAATCGTGATATATCTTTTTGGATGTTAAGATTTAGCTATAGATTGGTTTTTGACATGATAATGAGGAAGTAGTTGAATAGGAGATCATATATGGATAAAATTCTAACTTAGTTTCACAACAATTTTTTTGCCAAGTTTTTTTTAGATTGCAAAGTTTTCCATAAAATTATATTCTTTTATAATACTATATGCTCCAAAAACGTTTTTGGATTTTATCAAGGTTTTCTTGAACTAAGTCACAATGAAAAGATGTGTGAAGTTTTGATAGTGAAACGTTAGAGTTAGTTAGAATAAAAATCTGAACCCTAGTTTTGTCCATGAAGTGATGGCTAGGAAGATATGGATGGTAGCAAATATTTAGTTGACTTACCATTTTGCACCCTACAACTTAGTACATGCTTATTTGAACCTTTAGGGTTGTTAGGTTAGTAAAACAATGATGTAAATCTCAACCCTAGTTGGATATGACTTCTTAGTTGGATGCATGGTCAATGGAAGACAAAAAATAGCTAAAATTGTCACAAAGAAATTATCCATAAGTAACCATATTATCTATAACTTATTAGGTTAAACCTTTCAAGGGGTGGAGAGTAATTGGATGATAATATATGTTGTTTAGATTATGACGACATTTTTTTAATGAATGGAGTGTTGTAACCAACCAAAACTTAGAATCTTACCTTTTTTTTAAATAGAATCTTACATATTCTATAACTAGAAAGATTGTAAGATCGGTTTCTGAGATTTGACCAAACAAGGATAAAATTAGAAAACCTCACACATTTCCATTATAACTTAAATATGTGTCGATATGTTACATGTATTTCGTTTGATAACTAATACTCACATAATGGCTAAATGAAAATGTATAATATGCTTTGGAGTAACAATTGGTAATTCCATGTCCATAAATATTAATAATATTCTATTATTTAAAAAATATAAAATTGATGGACTAAATATGTAAAATGTAGAATTTTATGCATAATAATAACATATAACTTATTGGTGACATTGTGAAATTAAAGGGACTCTAATTTAAGATTTATTAAATAAAATATGTAGATAATTTGCCTAAACCATAAGGTGATGTAACTCACACAAGTAAATCTCATAAATAAAACATAATGGTAAAAATGTGTTCTTAGGATCCCAATTAGTTTTGGTGTTAAGTTTTACAATATTTGAAAAATAATGACAATCCTGATTTTATTTAGAAAAGAAAATGTGAGTTATGATCCAAAATATTAAATAACATGTTTAATGACTTCAAAGTTAGAATCTCATACTTGAATTTCACACACCAAAATTAGTATATGTGTAAATGTCCACTTTAATGGAATTGTTGTATTTATCCTAGTTTTAATAGGGAAAGATAATATAACTTAATGTCCAAAATACTAAATAAAATAGGAAACATTCCCAAAATAGAAAACTAATGACAAAATCACACTCCTCATATATTAGTTTGTTTGTAGGCCAAGTTTCACAGCTTTTGAGTGTTCTTATATGCGTCAAATTCCTTAAGAAAAGAAAATGAAAGATAAGGTCAAAAATATTAAATTTATTAATGAAAAGAAAACATCTAATCTATTAAACAAATAACATAAACAAACTTGTATGGATTTTATATATAATTTATGTGAAGTTGTAATAAATAAAATTTTTATGTAACATAAAGGGAAACAATGTTGTACATTCATGTTAAATCTATGAAAATATTATCACGAAAGAAATAAATATCTAAAATCTATTTCAGAAACACATTAATTAATACATACATAAATAATAACATCGCACTCGCATGTACTAAATAATTAGATGTAAAATGTACGTAGTAAAAAGTAGTAAGAGAATACAATTTCCCCTCTTATAGAGGATGCTACTAATATTATGGAAACACCTAGCATGAATTTGAAAACTAAGTTACTATTATCCAAAAGAAATTGGAAACAAACATAGTTGAGGATAATTGAAGAGAGATTGAGAATTTAACTAAATATAAGATATTTTTTACTTCTCTCATGAGTGGATAATTTTGAAAGAATCATAAATATCCAATATAGTAACTTGATATACACCATATGAATATTCATTTTAACATTGTTAAAATGTTCATGTATTTGTAATAATCTACTATATAATTTTCAAACAAGAAAGTAATGTCAAATTTATTTCTCATGTATTAATTGGTCCAATTGCCAAATTTCATGTTAGTTGGATAATACTAGTATCCATAAGCAAACTACAAAATAAATTAACAAGATAATTCTAAAAGGATTCAAATAAAGTAAATGACATATTGAACATTCCAAAAATGAAAACTAATGTAAATTTCGAATTCTACATGTCTTAATTAACCTATGTGTCAATATTTACTTTATTTAACTTTGTTTGGACCCTCAAATAAATTTGGAAAGAGAATATACAAATGGAAATATTAATTATTAATTGTTTAATTTAATACATTCCATTTGATATGGTTTCCAATTTTCTTCCTATCACGTTTTATTTTCCTTTTCCTTTTCTTTTTCATTTTCCTTTTCATTTTTCGTGTGATGCTCTCTTTTCTTTTGATTTCTTCTCTCACTCTCCCTTCAACTTTTTCTTTATTAACATTTCCTTGCTTTCTCCCACATCCCTCCAATGATATTCACATTTTGAATTATTTTTCTCCCTTATCCTTTTGTATTTACAGTATCTTATTTGACTAGTTGATGATAGTAATATATATAACCCAAGATATATGCTCTCTAGATCATAGATGGTGATTACCCACCACTACCATGCCTCTTCCCAAAGAAACACATTCATATTAACCTATAAAATATCCATTCAATGACTTGTTTGATCACCTACTTTGTCTCTAATATGCCCATCAATACTCGGTTATCATTAGCAATCAACTCTTCATAGTGGCGGGTCTCCAACCCTCTCACCCCACAAAGTCATCACGACCGGCTCCGACAGGGGCCCTCAATTCTTTGGCTATATCATGTTTCCTGATCACACCATAGGTGATCTACTTTCTGCATGTGATATT
The DNA here is from genome assembly GCA_963693085.1 of Alisma plantago-aquatica. Taxonomy (NCBI): domain Eukaryota; kingdom Viridiplantae; phylum Streptophyta; class Magnoliopsida; order Alismatales; family Alismataceae; genus Alisma; species Alisma plantago-aquatica. The sequence goes on along the minus strand of OY856409.1, from coordinate 389,797,127 downwards.
AGACTCTTTCTATTCATCGACATGCTCCTCCAAAACTTTCCTTGTTTTGATTTTCCGTCCTGAGTTTTACCTAGTTGATTTGTTTACCAAACTTCTAGACAATATTCTAACATAAGCAATATCTATACGCTCAGTTGTTTGTATTTTTTATTTTGATTTTCACTATAGTAGTATGCATGATGTGGTTTATATTTGTCCTTCCTAGATGTATTAGCGGAAGGTTTCCTAAAAGTTTCTTGTTGTCTCTGTATCCATCTTGATTCTTCGGGACCAGAAATACATGTTGAGCACATTGTTCATGTTGTCTAGAGTGTTGTATGTGAGGTTGAAGAGACCAATTTCCTCCATCAAGCCTAATGCATGCATCTTCTTTTACGCATAAAGGATCTTAAGAAATAAATATGCTTTGATGAGTTTGTCTCTTATGCTCCTATTTTGAGTTTTTACTATGTCACACTATTCTGTGGCTTTCTCTGTCTTATTTCCTCATCGTTATGATTTAACATGTGAATTTGATGCAAGCAACTTAGTGATATGACCATGTCATGCTACATGATTAAAAAGCATATGCGAAGGCATATGAGAAATTCCTTAAAGAGTTTTTTTTTATTTAAGTAGTAAACTTTATCATTTTAGATAATTCATTATATTAATGTATTTGTCACAAAATAAAGATAATATATTTTTTGCATCATGGAATTTTCCTCCACTGAATGGTATCAGTTTCACACTTAATTTTACTATAAAAATATAATTTTAAAGGAATTTTCTAATTGGTTAAAATTTTTGAAATATGTATATAGTAATTTATAAATCAAAACAAAATATGTTTTGGAATTATGAAATTTAAATATATCTAATGATATGGATTTAATCTCCTAACTCCAATCTAATAAATATACATTTTTATGGATTTATCTAACTGGTTGGAATTTCATTAAATTCATAATTATTAATCTATAAGTCTAAGAAAAATAAAGTAAAATATGTTATGAACTCAATAAAATATAATCCAAAACATTATATAGTTTTGAAGACCTAATTCGTTGATGATAAAAGGACGATTTTTAGAGTTTATATAATGAATGCAAATGTAACTCTATTCTCATATATGTTTTTAATAGGGTGCATGTGGAGTGAGATGGAATTCATATTTTAAACTTGAACATATGTAGGCTCAATCTATAATTTAACCACACAAGTTGAGGTATGTGCATCTTTTCTGATTATCAAGGCAGTATTATGTTCACCAACTAATTTCCCCATATGAGGCATTCTTGGTTAAATCATGTTCATCTTTGAATATACCTTTCTATTTTCTTGCTTCTTCCTGATTTATTATTGATACCACGTGATTCCACTATTGAGGATTATCTAGCCTATTTATTGAGATAATCTCTTACACTTATTTGAATCATGTTGATGATGACTGAAATTATATATTGCTTTTATATCATGTGTGTGTGTATATAGACTAGATTTACTTATAGTAGCATGTACATATGTACTTATCATAATATTTGAGTGTGCATTTCTATACTGAGTGCATCTTTTCACCCTCATTTTGTACATCGTGTGTTCCTCTCTACCCAGGGTGTACCTTTCCACCCGACTTAGACTTGAGATTCTACATAAATAAAAGTGGTCTAATTGTTTACATGCACTATTTATGAATTGTTATTGTTGTTATATGACAAGATTTTCTTTCAATTAATCATCTCTTATATTATAATGGATAATCTTTTGGTCTGTTAAATCCTCTTGGAACTTTTTCTGTTGAACTTTTCCTTTGTTTGATATCATGCACTGTCTTTCCAATCATCTTAAAGTATTACCTAGTTGTATTTTCTACACATACTTGGCTTTCTCTGACGTCCTTCTCTTTTGTTTTCCTTTCCTGGGTGTTATTTTTTAACCCACCTAGAGGTAGAACAACCCCATGTGTAGGACATGGAGGACATCATATGCGAACGTAGACCTGGCTTAGGGAGAAGACTTTTAATGGGAGATAGAATTGAGATAGCTGGATATCCCTCTACTTAGATCTTGATGTAGTTTTTTCATGTAAATCCTTTATGGGATATGATGATGTACTCTTGTAAAATTGAATATAGTCATGATTTATCTTTTGCTTCTATACTTTGGTCTTATTATGTAAATCATCATTTGAGAAAAAAAATCACCTATTCCGTGATACATTTTGAGTGTGTTTGGAATAGATGGTTTATTTCCTCAAATTTTAGTAGGAAGTGGATCCCCTCTCGGGACCCGCTCCTTATAGCTACTGATACTCGTCCAGGTGCAACACATCATAGAAAGGAATAGTCGATGGACTTGCTCCATAACCAGGTATAAACCTTGTAACCCTCCTTCTCATTACATAGTTGTTGACACGATCTATTGTCTAAAGGGGATATGGCAATAAAAAATTTATTTTCGTTGTTATATCTGATGTCATATTTCCCAACAACTTGCTAGTATGCATAAGACTTTGGAGTATACCCAAAAATTATGATGCTTGCAGCTAAAGCTATACCCCAATTTGGTGCATTTTATGTCTACTTCTACATGTGTTGTACCATTTTCCGTACGCATATGGAAGAGACCCACCACCTCTACCTATCACCATGAAATTCTATATTCTTGAGTCGTGTTCTAGAGACATGTTAGGCTTCCATGTGTGTCGGATCAGGGATGGTAGCATCAACAATGGTGCCACTACAAATATACTAAAACTTGGGATTTTTGTGAGAGAGTTCAATCTGGAGATCAGAGGGACAATTTCACAGGTTAAAGATGCATGGGTGATGATACAATACTTTGTTAGCATAGCCAATCATATTATTCTTCAATCACATGCAGACATAGACTACAATTTGTTCCTAGGCCACAATTCAAATGTGTGAACTAAGTGGTAACTAATCTCTTCTCAGTACATGATTTTGGATGTCATAGCTCTAGCTATAGGTCTTATCAACTTGCCATCAACTTTTGAGTTTAGCAATTGTTGTTGCAGATAGAAAGAATCAGTTTATGTGCATATTATTGTTATAATATTTACCTTTTTAGTTAATAGGTATATTAGTCTATTTTCTACATGGGCATGTTGCCCATGTCCCATTAGGGTTTAGTCCACTTCTTTGTGCTTCCTTGTAATTGCCTCCTCTATTATATATATATAGGATAGGGGTGTACATATAAGTACAACAATGAATACACTTCTTAACATTAGGTTTTAGTTTCTTTGTATCTATCTATCAATATATATATATATATATATATATATATATATATATATATGTATATATATGTATATGTATATGTATATATATGTATATGTATATGTATATGTATATGTATATATATACATATATATATGTATATATCTTAGGAGCATGCATGCCATGGAGCTCAAAACATTGATTCAATGCATACTGCACATAGTTTCAGTATGTAAGTTAGCAAATGTACTAGCAATTTGATTTGTGACTCGATTTTTTTACAATCATCCATTATATTTTATAATACTCTCATACAACCGCATGGGGGTACAACATACATATAATCTAGTAATGTTTAGGGTGATGTCCCGCAGTGTCACCTCATCATTTAAGATAATGAAAACATTTAAAAGTAGTAGAAATGTTTATACTAGAAATTTGATTTGTGACTCTATTAATCATTCATGTTACATGTTTGTGGCTTTTACTATGCTAAGGAAGTTATAGGCTACTGAGTTTGTATAATGAAATTTCAATTATCGACCTCTCTAATGACATAGTTATATATATGTTAGTTTTGGATCTAACTTCATTCACAGTTGTATTACATTTGTGAGTCGATTAATTTTAGATACAAACTTAAGATGGAGTCAGTTTAACAAGATAAATTGATACAAACTAAAACAAGAATACCTACAAGTGTTAATATAGGCCATTGCCAACTGGCAATTGTCCCCAACTAACCCTATGAAACAACATATGTGTTTTCAATTTAGGGTGCATACCACATGAAAAGATCAAAGAATTTGATATAAAATTATAAAAAATAAAATACAATTCATTTTTCACTTACATATCCTTCAACCAAACATTTTTATTCATAAAAATTAATTTTTATAAACCCTCTTGTTTAGCATACAAGAAACGAGACATAAAAGTATGTATAGATCCTCTTTTCTTGTATCAAAACATTGTTGTTTAGCTAATACAAGATACTTAGTCCCTTTTTTTGTTTTGTTTTACTTACATACTATTAATCGGTCATTGTGTTTGTGATGTGTTTGTCTTCCAATATATGTATAAACTGGTTATAAAAAAAGAACAACATACAAGCTATAAGCTCTTTCTATCATTATTCTTTACTACAACGCACATGATGCTAGAAGGTTACAACCAGGCCATAACTAACTAAACTATAATAAAAAAAGGAGTTTCTCCACAAGAACTCATTAAAAATCATTGGTATTTGAGAATAAACAAGTTCCATGTTGTCTTTCCTTGAGTAGTAGCCAATAGAGGCACAACCTTCCTAAAATATAACAATATCTGATTTAATTTCCTATCTAACCTACTTGAATGACGGTTCAAATCAATATATAGCAACCCACCATCCACATTCTATCTTTTAGAATGTTGCACCCAAATTTCACATGTTTCTAGCTTGAGGAAAAAAGGTAACAAAGACATATTCTAACAAAAGTCTCAATTGAAGAGGATTCTTATTATATAGTACTAGCCAAAATACTCAATATTAGAAGTTCAAAGTTGAATAAGAATATGACTGCATAAATATCTCTAAACATATATTTACTGACAAGTAATGATTAGCAATATTCTAACACCACGGTTCTAACTTGTGTGAAGATATGTACATAGTTGTTCCAATAAAATAAATCAAAAACACACATCATTCATTTATTTTCTAATATAAGTACATGTGGATGCAAAAGATTCAAGTGGCTTAATTTGCCTACAAAACTTAATCATTTAACCTAAAAGGGAGTTTTCAAAATGTATTAAAAATCCAAATGGCTTGTTTACATGTTCTACAGAATAGATCCAGTAACAGTGCACCATTTTTCATATTGTGATGTTGTATTAATATGTTCATATAGTCATGAATCCTATGAAATTATTATTTTTATCCTTATGGCCTTAACTTCTCCTTTACTTGTAAATAAATAGTTAGTAAAGCAACATGTGAAATCTTCAAGTCTTAGAAGTTTGTTATATAAGATACAACTCAAGTATGAACAAAGAAAAGAATAAAAACTCACTCATCAGAGCCGATAACCAACAAACAAATTTCCAATGAGATAACTTATTTGATGAAGAAGACAACAAATTCTACTAAGAACTCCAATAAGGTAATAAAGAATTATTTCATCTCGCAATGTATGTACTCTATTATAGATGTTTAAAACCAACTCTCATTCTCTCATCTTTTTTTATCTTCTTGTAACACTTTTTGGATCCCTATTTTGGCATAAAATATCATACAAAATTTATTACTTATAGAATTCACATATGACTAGATAAGACTAGATCAAATGATAAGGCACTAAAAAAGAAAGCCTAAACTATAGGAAAGGATAATGAGAATATAATGTCAAACTAAAAAATTTTAAATGATAAATATTGCAAAACAATATCTTTGACTCTAAATGTAGAAATAGTTTGAAATTTTCCAATGTTGCAAGATAATAGTATTATCTTAAAAATAGAATAAAAAATTATCCTATAATATTTCTATTGAATCTCATCCATTTAAGTGAAATTACTTGTATAAGAAATTTTCTCACATTCTTATTCTATATTTCTACCCTCAGAAATTGTTTCCATCTCAGAAGTGCCTTTACCAATGCACAACTACATGGAGTGTGTATGTGTCTAGGTTTGGTTTCCAAAACCCACCATGTGAGAGCTTCTCATGTCATATATTTTGATAAAATACATTACCTCCACTTGTCGTTGGAAGAACCACATCCTTCACATTTATAGCCCACCACGCTATCAATTTTACCTTCTCCAATTCTTTCTTTCTCAATGGTACCATGTGGTAAGTCTTGACCGTCTTCCTCCTTATAATGATTCACAGCATCACAATTGCACCTATTGAGATTTACAGCCGGACTTTAGTCCTACACCTACACGTGAGAGTTTATTACATGTAGCACTATCCAGGTTCTTGCATCACATCTACTACTAGCTCCATTGTTCATCTAAGCATCTGGAGTTTGTAAAACTCCCATTAACCAATCCTATTTTGGTTAGATCATATTCAATCTACTATTATGTTTCTTTAGACCGACTACTTTTCATGATCACTTGTTCCTTGGGAGTGACTTACATGACTCCACCTTAATTTGATATTTTGTAACCAGTGGGTTTAAGGTCCCTCTTGGATATGATATTGTTCTTGAGATCAAAGACATATCAAATCTCTTAGAATATGAGAGTTTGTCCATCTAATGAAATGAGAACATAATATAATACCCCTCTATTTGATAAAATGATTATGTAATAATATTGCAATCAAAAGTTTCTATCACATGGCTCCCACCCGTAGTAGTCATTATCACTATGACTTTATGTGAATGGATGTTTTTTGGTCGTCTCACAGCAACCTTGATCTTTTATGACTTGAAGTAACTTGTACATTCTTCAAGGACATAAAATTCATTGTGCAAAAAATAACCCAGGCATGTACAAAGACAAAGAATAATGACCAGTTGACAAATTCAATAGCCATAAAGAAAATAATTAATCAGAGAATAAATATAGCAAATAAGATCATAAGTTATAGTATGTAACTTCAAATTAGTTGCAAGGAATTATTGTTTTCTCACAATATTGACACCTTACAATTTGATTTTGTAAACCACTTGTTATCTCTTCTCTTTGGCTATCTCTTTGGCACACTTTTTGGCTCCCCCTTTTTGTCACTTAACTTTGACACACCATGCCTTGTGGCCTCTTGTCACACTGACAGAACCTCCATAGAACTTTATAAAGCAAAATCAAAATATTATATCAACATAGCTAAGATAATATAAGAAGATACAACTAAGCTATATGGAACAATAATGAGAAGAAAAACCTAAACTATATAAGGATGAATGAGAAAATATTGCTAAGCAATATCTTTGACCTCAAAATCTAGCACTAGTTTAATTTTTTTTCAACAATCATCACAATCATTAATGATCAACATTGACAAAAATACAAACAATTCTTATGTCTATATGAGTTGGTGTTAAGTTTCCAAACTGTAAGTTACCCTTGTAAGGATATCAATTCCATAGACATGAAGGATTTGAATAAGATGAATGGGATAACAATTGGGTGTCATGGCACAAAGCTAACTCTACATTTAAAAGAATTTATACATGAGACATTGACATCCATTTCATTTATATATGGATCATTTTAAGATAAACATAAAATTTAAAGAGTGGAAATGTGTTCTATTATTGCAAACAAAAAAAGTGCAGGTGTCTTTGTTAGTATACTACATTTTTTATTACAATTTCTTAATACAACAACATTCTGAGTGCCAATAATGTGAAGTTTCCTATGTATTGGATCTCAACCCTCAAAGCTAGAGTTTTTTTAGCATCACCATGTGCATTATTGTCTCTCTTGTCATGAGTGAATTCTCATCAAATTCCCTTGATTGCTTAGAGAGGAAGTCCTAGTATCAGGACACTCTTACTTTTTCTTCCACTTGATGTTGACTTGTGACATGATGAGTAGAGAGTCATTAATGGCGTCAATCTCTTGGGTGCCCATCTTCATTACTTCTTGTAGGTCTAACATGCAAGCATCATATTCTTTAAAATTGTTGGTGGTGTTGAATTGTAGTTGTTGGGTTGTAGGTATGTACTCTCCTGCTAGGTTCATTAGTACTAGCCATTTGTAGTTTCCACGTTGGCTTAAGGCATAAGAACATGGTCCATGTGCCCTCAGGATGAGGATATTACTTGTTTTGATGTTAATCATGTTGATGTCTTCATTAGAGGAATCAGAATACTCATTTGCTTGAGGAGATGTGGAACTTCTTTCAATTGATCTGCTAGTGTAGGTGATTTAACCTCCTTCATGGGGATATACTTGATGTCAAATTCTATGCAAAACCTACCATTTGGTGCATCGTTTGATCAGAGCTAGATGGTTGCATAAGTAGCACATTGGATCATGACATGGTATTAGGAGCATTGGATAAGAAAACAAGTAATGTCATAATTTATTGGTAGCATGAACCAAAGCGAGTTAGTTCTTCTTGGAGAGATTGTATCTTCCTTTTAGTTTTTTGAACTTCTTTGACATGTAATAGATGGCATGTTTTTCATCATTGATTTCCTATGTAAGGACTCCTTCCATTGATTCTTATATGATGAAGAGCCTTAGTATGAATAGGTGACCTACAATGGTGGTCTAAGCATAGGTGGATTAGACAAGAATTTCTTCAATTTACCAAATGCAACTTGACATGATCATTCAAACTGGTGTTGGAATTCTTATACAACAACTTAAATATTAATTTGCAAACTGGTTCAAGTTTGCAAAAAATTGGTTGATGTATTGTATTCTTCTGAGCAAGCCTTGAATCATCTCTCTCTATGAGAGTGAGTGAGTCGATGATTGTCGGAGATTTCCCTAGATCGATCTCTATACCCCATTTTTTAACTATGTAACCTGGTAGGCTTCTGTGTGTGACACCAAAGTTACACTTTGTTGGACTCAGTCAGAGGTGGAAATGTGGTAGTTTTTGGAATAGCTTCTCTAAGTAGTCTATATGGTCTTCTTTTTTATTTAACTTGGTGATCATGTTGTCTACATAGACTTTGATTTAGTTATGAATGAGGTCATGGGAAACATCCACCATGGCCCGTTGATAAGTTGCAACCATGTTCTTGGGTCTAAATGACATAAATTTGCAGCAGAATACACCCAACTCTATGGTGAAGGTGGTTTTCTCCATGTTTGATGATTCCATCTTAACAATCCCCACTCTCATCGATGCATATGTAGACATGTTTGTCTTTCTTCGGGACCGGTATAGTGTTGGCCACCCACATAGAATATGACATCTGGCATATGATCACGTGTCATACTACTTTTGAACTTCCTCATGTATTTATAATCACCATTCTTGCATAATGTGCATGGGTATCTTATTAATGGGGCACATTCATGGCCTGATCAGGGATCAATGTACTATGATAGACTTGTCAAGCCATGGCATGTCAGCATAGCTCCAAGAGGAGTCACCATCGTTGTTTCAGGTGTGAATAGATGTGAGATGCCTCTTAAAGACAAAAAAAGGAAGATACCAATTGACATATTAGGAAAAGAGGAGTCGCCACCATGTTTATAAGGTAAAGAAGGAAAATTTTGAAAAAAAATCTTTGGGAAGCAAGTGGATAAGGAAAAAGGAAAACTTGACATCTGGTAAGGTGTCAAGTTATGCATGGGGAAGGAGTCATGCACCCCCATGACACACTTGAGGTATCATTAATATTGACAATGTCAACCATGATTTTTATAAAAGGGCATGTATATGCAAGATAATAACAAAATTATAAGAATAACTACCTATAAATCAAATGTTGAAGATAAAAAAAAGTGTATTGGTGGTCGTTTATTATGGGTTCTTATATCCTCACAACACTAAGGGGTTCGTAAATGTAGGAGAGAGGGGGGTTAAAATAAAAACATAACCTATAAGAGAGATGTTAATAGTGACAACATTGTATAGGTGATCTTCAACCATAGGTGCCCGTACACTCATGCCACTAGGAGTTTAGAAAGGGGGCAAGACATGGTTCTACATTGTTTTAGTCTCAAACTACCTTTAGAGGTGGTCTATATGGTTTTAATTTTTTTGGGGTAGAGGTATACTTTTTCTCGCTTTTCTCTAATAGGTTTAGAGGTGGGAAAGTATAAATCTGAGAGTTAAATTCCAAAAATAATTGCCTAAGGGTGGAGATTTTTTTAAATGATAGCCTAGGACTCTCACTCAAACTCTCTTGCTAGCTCCAAAATCATAGCCCATGTGAATAGTAGTAGGGGGTTCTATTTATATTGTTGGAATATCTAGGGTTAGACTTTAAATGGAGAACCTCAAGGTGGTTAAAAGTTAAGGGGTCTCACATTAAATGGGCATCCTCTCTATAGGGTCTTCCTGCACATTAGAATTTGTTTCTAAATAGTTAATATAAGCAGTATGGGGAGTGTGCGGGTGTGCATTAAATGGAAAATCCCTTTCTAGAGTCTTACAAACATGCTTTGGAAACATTCGAGTTGACTCGGTCAAAGTGGAAAGTGTGGGGATGCAAGGCGCATGACTATTTCCCTAGCTCTTTTTAGGGGTGTATGTGCATAAAGGTATGGTGTCTAGTGGGTATAGAACTAGTGCATAAGGAGGGGCCCATGTCAGATGGGTGCCATGTCGATTTTAGCCTTATGAGTGCATTGATCAGGTTGTACTACATGGACGTGAGATGAAAAGCCTTTCCTAGATGATGAGGACCAAGTTATAGAACTATCTTGGGTTGAGGCCACTATGAAAATGGCCAAGCAAGGTATTCCATTGTGGATTGTCCATCAGTTGGAGGTCTACTCCACTTGACATCCTTACCACTGATAGGAATTTTGATGTTTGGATTGTGCAATAATGACCTCTAATCATGATATATAGAGTGATTTTACACTAACTCATAAAGGAAATGTCAATCATGCTGATTTTTAATAGTATATTGAGATTTAATCATGAATCTAGAAAAAATCTAGTAGTTAGTTGGATATGTTGTGTATTGCATTGAATCATCATTTCCATACGATGACATCCATTAAGACATTACTCATGGATCTAACATGTTGACATTTCTTTTTCTTACTCGAAGGTGACCTTTAGAACCTTGCAACCAAATTTTTGTGACTATAGTTATACCCATCATTCATCTTTGGATCTATTCTAATCTTGAAGTTGGTTTTCATATATACATCCACATCATCCAACATTTGAACTGACACTTGTCACTATTTCATTCTTTTTAGAAATCAGATTTGGCATACCTGAAAATAGAGTCTCAACAAGTTTTTTGTTTAGTTCAACTTATGATTCAAACTCAAGAATGCATAAATTTTTCTAGTAACTTTCACTTTCTTAGTTAGTTAATTATAGACAACATGTAGTATAATTAGTTGTAGAACAACTATAGATCATGATAAAAGAATAAGTTTGGATGACTTAAATATAAAGTTAAACCTAGAAACACATATAATATTGATCAGTGACAATAATTAAATAATCATATAGAGTCTAGATTCCCTAAGAGAAATAGATACATCATGGAGGTCTGCACCATGAAATATTAAATGCATTTATTGATTTCAGAGTGAAAGATGATGAAATCAAAGTGTAGTAGTTTGGTATGTGGGATTGAGACTAGTAAGGACAATCTCTTTACTATAGTGTGGTTACTTGGCATTATATGGAGATTGTAATGATACCAATTTTGTAGATAGTTTGGTCACTTTTTTTATTACTTAGTTAGTTGTCCTTTGTAGAACATCAATGTAGATAGTTTTAGCCAAATATGTGAATGTTCTTCCTAAGTACCCAGGTTTCATGGAACTTCTATCCACCAATCTCATTTGCATTGTCTTGGTAGACAATTGTTAACACATCATTTTTGGCAATTCAATCAATAATCATTATCATTGTAACGCTCTAGATAATGATGGGATTCGTCTGATTAATTACATTTTTTCACATTTTCTTCCTATTTCATTCATCTATTTTCATGTATCTACTTTTTACTTAGGTGTAACTTTCCCATTAATTAAGAATTTCATAAGACTATTTTTATAAATTGTCCATGAATTAAATGTTCACATTCAATCCAGTTGAGAGTTCAATTGTATATCTATCTATCTCAAAAGTCAATGTCGTTATTTAAACAGACAATGTATTCAAATCAAACCCATAGTTTTTTATAGAAGAAGATAAAAGGGAAGACTTGTCCCTCAAATTTCATAACTTCCTCTTCTCTCTTTTAAATAAAGTCTTATTACTTCATGGTACAATTTTGCAATCAGAAAAAACAAAAGTTCAACTAAATATACACTCAGAAACATCTAAAAGGCAAGAGACTCAGCTAAGGAAAACTCATGTTTCTTGCTCGAGGACAACTCACTAGAATTTTACATTCTGCCAATGGTCCCTTCATCAAAACAACCAATCCATAGGGTCCCCTCAGGGCACACATCCTAATTTTTCTTTTGTATTCCTAATGATTTATTAATCCATATTCATTTTCTAAAAAATAATTTTGTAAGTTCATGATGTCAGAATAATTAAGAAGGAGATGAAGAAAAAGGAAATAGGGCCAATGATACATGCCTTATGGATGACGGATCTCAAGACAATGATGATACCACTCCCTTGCATCTCAGTTTGGATTTAATAGATTTTTGATATAATCCAACCTCATATTTTTGTGTAGAGTGTGATTAGATTCCCTTTTTACCATATTTTTATAAACCCAACATGTGCATCAGAAATGGTACTTGTCTTGTGAGGTTATGGTATGCACATTACCAGATGTATTTCTTTCTCTTGTTTTTTTTATAACTTTTCTCATGATATATGAAACACTTAGACTTTAAATAATAAGAGATCTAGTTGGATTGCAACATGTTATGTAATATCTAGATGATTTATGTGCTCCTTGCAAACTTGGTTGATTTATATCTATGATTCCTATCATATGAAATCCAAATATTTTTGGACATACACTACTTTGCTTCCTCCTTCCTCCACTTTTTGATATGAAAATAGGGGATAATAAATTTAGATTGATTAAATAAATGTGAATGAACATACTTCGGTATCTAACAAATAAGAAAAAATAGTATGAATGGCTATAAAATGCATATTTTAATGCATATCTTCAATTTTGTGACTTTTCATTTAAGCTTTCAGATACATTTATGGAATGTTTTCGCTTCTGAATTGGGAGGGAATGTTGAAGCCAATGCTATATTTCATAAATCCTATATTAGTGATGACCAACCTTTCCACTTGCTATTTGTGTAAGAATCTTTTTTAGTTGTCCATGTATATCAAACACAGCTCAAAATGCATAATTACAAATCTAACTTTAAGTAGAATATAAGATATAAACCAAGATCAAATCAGATTGAAGAATATATAGAATTATCATTATTTCTTTGACATAAATCATGTATATTGCATTTTTTACTTTTAATAAAAGTAAGTAAGAGTTTCTTGCATGATTGGAACATATGACGCACTGTTTGTACTTGGGAAATCCAAAAATCTAATTTGTGATTTGGGTGAAGATCTATTGAGGATCTCCACCCAAAGATATAAACTTTGTGTTGCAAATACATATTTTCAATTGAAGACCTTCATAAGATCTTTAGCTGGTTTAAGTTAGTTAGAGACCAAAAGGATCACCACCTCAATATATTTGAATAAAATTGCAAGTGTTGACAGCCTCAGTCTTGGACTGAGCAATTTGTCACATGAAGTTTCCAAGAGGATCTTTGGTTGACCATCATTTGGTCTAAGACAAGAACAAGGATCAAATAAAGATTTCCTAAGAAACATTAGACAATTTAAGACCCTACATCAAACATTTAGTATCAAATTTGAATTCTACAATCTTTCTTAGACCACAAAATTAGGGTCTGAGGTGATAAAGTTGCTAACATAAAACATGTCTAAACTTTTTAAGTTATCTTTTATATCTTTGCAAGTTATGAAACGTAGATCATATCATTTCATATGTACAATCATATCAAGATTAAAACACAAAAACTTTTCTTATTCATCAATTTGTATAGTTCAACACATTCAAATACATGAAGCATATGTTTTACAAACAATTCTAGAAGGAAAGAAATGCATTGTTTTATTACTTGACTAATACAACTCTTTCTTTTTATTTTTGTAGAACCCAGATCTGACATGGACTGAGACTGACTAATTTGAGCTTAAAATATTGCTACATCCTTTTGTGGCATGACTCTTCTAAATATTACCTATCTCCATAATCAACAGATTTCCTAAAAATTTATTTAGTAAAGTGTGACACACTAGCTCGATGAATGAAAATTTACCAAGTAGATAATATAATATAGATTCATTTAGTGAATTACAACATATAAAAGTCAAGTTTAACTAATCAATACCAAATTGAATGAGAAATACTATCAAATCCATCAACCAACCAAAATACTAGGAATGAATGAATAATAGATTCATGAATCTGACTACTTAATATTTTAATTTATTTACTAATGATTTGGACCTATATGAGGTGTAACATGACATGTGGAGCACCTCAACAAGTTAGCATCATGCCATACAAGACTTAGAGTTGACTCAGAATTCTAATTTTGTTAATTTGTTACTCGGTCTGTAATCACCATGTTTTTCCTCAGTGGCTATATTATTTGGCCATGGCCAAATAAATTTGGACTTACCCTTTGATCGGTCACTCAGGTGGAGATTCAAAATACTCTAGTTTAAACACCCTACATCAGTGGTTCAACAAGGGTTGGCTCACTGGATAGTAACTGGAATAGGTACCACTAAGATCTCTAATTAATGTTAGGCAGTTGTTTGTAATTATACTAAAAATTTCATACAATTGGGTGTCAGTGGAATTTCTAGTTAATGTTGGATACCCTGATGTAAATCAAGAGGTCATTTATTATGGACTTAACTCCTCATGTCCTATCGGTGCGCTCTGACTTCCTCTCTAGGACATTGCCAGTGGTTACATCATTTCCTTCATTGTGGAGAAGACCTCCTCAAGGGATCTATAGTATTCAACACATCTAAATGTCTAATTGATTCTTTAGTTTCAATGTAGAAAAACTATTAAACTTTTCTTAGCTTTAATTAGTAATTAGATCGTTCAATTTTCCTTTCTTTATATTACACTGCATGATTACTTCTCAAAATTATAATAAAATTAATCTGAATACTTTTAATGCAATGAAAATCTCATTAACTAAACTAATAACTTTGAATATTGTATTTCACTTGAACTAAATAATCTAAGCATATATGAATATACTAAACTGATATGTGGTATTATAATATTTCTAATCTTTCATATTAAATGCTTGTTATTTTGATATAATCGATATATAGTGAACAATTGATATTCAAAATAGTATATAGCTTGAACATGATGAATTGATCATATAATATATAATACTATAAATAACTACACATTTTATCATCTATGGTTTAAGACCGAAAGGAATCAAACAATCTAATAGTACTTTCAGCATATGTTTTACTATTGAAGAATATAAAGTGGACCCAGATACATCGTTGCCTGTAGGATATACAATGTTTGAAAATCATACAAATCATATATACACATTCTCTAACTGCATCCCTCAACTTTATTTTGATTATTTATACCTTAGATATCCAAATTGAAGCTTACTGAGATAAAATAATCAAAAAATAAACTTATAGATTCTCTAAAATTCATGACTGAAAATATGAATTTCGAACAACTTGATTTTCATTCTATATATTGATCATGATTCTAGTCTTGTTTTATCCAAATCTTATCTTGTTAAACATTAACTCTCTCATTTTTACTCTGATTAATTCCATTTTATGTCAATAATTTATTTTTCTAAAATTCTACAGTAAGATTTTAATATAATTCTCATGTGAAAATTTCTTTATCAATTGTTTTCTCAAGTATCTTTAGAGCTCTTATAATATAAATGTGTGGATTATATTATGTATCACTTAAAGGTAAAATTTTAACATATGCACAAAACATACTTTGATCTTGAAAAAATAAGGTTAAAATAAAACATAAACTGAATAATAATGTAAAGTATTAAAGAAGGTGAAATTAACCCTAAGATTAGTGGTAGAGAAATATATGGGTTATAAAATTTAAATTTTACCATTGTATTTCTTTTAAAATGTTCAATCCAATGTCATAACCTCAATCTATAACGACTATGTGTTGGTGAAAGTTTTCTAATATATATAATAATCGATCATTGTATATTTATGACATTTTCTTAGTTCTAAAGTATTTGTTTGGGAGTTATTAAAGTAACAATTTCATTATTGAAACCCTACCTATTCCTACAAATAGCTACAATTTGTTCATGTCATGTCTATGAGCTAGTTGGCAAGCTCTACTACAATGTAAGTCATTTGGGAAGTTCTCAATGCACCTTGTGTTATAGAGATGAGACCTTGCCAAAAAGAGGTCCTAAACTTCTTGGTTGTATTCAATTTCTTATTGAATGAATATAAATCATTTTTAAAATTTAGTACTAACTACAAATTTGTGAAGCTATCACTCTCTCTGCACGCCTGCCCCACCCCCTAAACTTCTTGGTCGTACTCATTTGCTTATTAAATGAATAGAATCCCTTTTTAAAATATAGTACTTACCTCTAACTTGTGAGGCTTTCACTCTCCCTAGATGTCTTCCCCCCTTTGATTGGATTGTTCTCTCTTGATGTAGAAAGAGTCAAGGGCAGATATCCATTGGTTGCATGAAAGTTGCCCCTTATTTGAGTGTAACTTACACAAATCTTAAATATAACCACCCCTAAGATCCTAATTTCATAATTAGGTAATAATATTCTTAGTGAGTAATAGTTAGCATTATACTATCAAAATGAGTCTGTAAAGTCATTATTGTTTTAGTATGTTCCAAAAATTAATATATACTATATACTTACGTGTAAACCCTAATTATATGTTTAATTTGTAATCCTCATACAAATAATGGGACAAATTCCATATACCATGATTATCTAAATGATGAAAATATTTGTTTGGTAGATAGATGTGTTTTTAGGCCAAGTAATCACACATAGAAGTCCAAATAGGAGTATTGACTCTTTATTGATCATATGATAAGATGTGCCATGATAGGTAATATCATGATGAACACAATGAGTCCAATGTAACAGGCCTACTCACTTACTGGTGTATGCAAGGTCATATGCCAGGTGCTGTTATGGAAAGACTAAAAATGATCACCAACCATTTCTTATGGGGTGAGTCTTCGCACACCATCTCTTGGAGTAGAATGGCTTTACCATTCGAAGAAGGGGGTCTAGGAATCAAGCAGTTTAAAGACATTTCTCGATGGGCCCTATGGAGGAAAATTGACAAGTTCATCAATAATTCATAATCGATTTGGTCCAGTTGGATGAGGAGAAGATACGGTACTTCACTGGAAGTCCAGGGTGATATGCTTCAGGGATTCTCCTGTACTTGGAAAAAGATGGTTGAGGAGTTTGTGCATTGCTCACATCTCTACTCTAGAACCACTACGGGTGTACTCACAAGAAGAGATGACAAAATCAATTTCTAGGATGCAATGAGACCACGTGCACATCCGTGTGACATGGGGAAATTTCTCTGGAATAAACACAACATTCCGAGATGGGCAATGACCATATACAAAGCTCGGAAAAATGGACTGACTACTATTGATAAAATCGGACAATGGAATCTTAACTATCCTACAGGTTGTGTTCTATGTGATGAACATGTGGAGTCGGCCACTCATCTTTTTAAGGATTGTCCTTACATCAAAGTAGTGTGGTATGTACTTGATCTCAACAACACAACTGATGACTGGAACCCATGGTCTAATATGAGCATGGTCTTTGAAGACAACAATGTTAGAGAGTTCATGATTCTTGTACTGTCTGCAATCACTTATTTCATTTGGAAAGAACGTAATAGCAGAAGACATGAAGGAGAGATCCTAGCTACATAGAGGTTGGCCCATATCATTGATGAGTAGTGTGCAATGTACTGTTTACCTATGGTTCCTGGAGAGATTCACTGCCAAATGACATCATTTTTACTTGGGATGTACACTGAACAATCACTGCATGGGGTGGGGTGGGGAGGGGAAAATGATTTCTCGCTCAACCCATGCTTTGCTCACCTTAATTTGTTTTAGCTGCATGTCATGTTGGTTTCTGGCTACTCGTTCAGAGTATGCATTTTGTAACATGAGAAGCAATGCTCAATTGGCATTCTTCGATAACCCTTTTCCCTAAAACAAGAACAATGTGAATAGACCTAGTTTGGACACATACTCTTGGATAAGGGTTTAGGGTTCGTTGGACCTTTAGGTCGATCTCTGTAATGGTTTATCCTTTAAACCACTTGTAAGTGCACTGTGTGCAAGGGTTGGACAATTCGTCTTAACCCATTGGAATAAAATTACCCAAAATTCCGATGATGAACACAATGAGAAATCTATGTGTATGAGTATCACAACTAATACATTAGTTGTATTGTGTGGTAAACCATTATAAATGATGGAATATATGCACAAACAAACTTTGTAGAAATTTATGGAAATATATTTACCTATGAATTTATATCTAACAAATAGTTCCATAATTCTACATGAAACATATCTAATTAATACAATTTTTAATACAAGTAATAAATTGATGCTATTAAGCTTTCTTAAATATGAGTTATTAGGTGAAGTGTCTCTAAAGCGTCTAATAATGTATATATTGGACATTGCACACATGTTGGGTAATTTAGGTTGCTATTCTATAGAAGAAAACTTAACAAATAGGGTTGTGGAAAATTGTAGTAAAACCACATAGTTCAAGAATGATTAATTATAACAAACTTCACTCGTTATTGGATTAATAGAAAATTAACATGAATATAAAAATGGTAACCAAATAAGAATTATGATGATATTTATCTAAATAATATCTATAATATGAAATGTGTTAAAAATGTACTTAGTTATCTCAATTCATGAAGCCAATGACTTTGGATTCTACGTATCCTAATCATAGGAAGTGCAAATTTTCATCTCCAACAGACAAGGTTGGACACCTAAATAAAATATAGAGGAATATCTGAATGAATAAAGAATATCACAATAATATTCAAGGGATCAACCAGATTTTTGAATTTATTGTGTTGTCATGCTATGGTTTTAGGAAACTCATACCATCAGTTTATGTGATTCCCTATAGGGAAATATGATTAGGATCTAATGAGGTGGAGTTCATCTCCAACCTCCCACCAGTCTTCTCCCCTTAGAAAATGGTAACTTCAATACAATTTGAATGTGTTCTATCTTCCCTCTACATATGTTTAATGATTGATTGAGTGTTTAGGTCATTTTCTGTATAGTTTTCATTATGCTATCTCCCTTTGATCAATCTAGGTCAACAAATTTGCATGTCTCTCTCCCTGATTTCAGTGCTCCAGTCTCATTCAAGATTGTAGCGGCATGTTGTTTCTAACCATGATCTATTTGAGAGCATGAAGATGGCACATATGGTGATCTTCGTATTCTCACCTTGAGATTATTTGTTTCCTTCATGTATAAGGGGAATGTGTGTCTTTTTTTCCCTGATTTTCATCTTTAATCATATGGTCTTCCAATGAGTAATTGACATGAATACCTTATCCTGCAATAAAGTATTAAAGATGTATATGGGGAGGGGGTTCTTGATATAGGATTACATTTACTAAATTAGTTTTACTCCAATTTAAATAATTCATGTTAATTTTCTACTCAACTAGCAAAATACAACACAAAAAATGGATTTAAAAAATATTTTTACCTAAGGTTACTGGCTTATAACATAATTCAACTATAGTAAAAGGGCCAACTTTAGGGTTGAGTATTAAATCCAATAATAACTTAAATTTTTTGTTTAACTGTTATTAGGTGTCTTGAGATCTTGGATTGGACATTTTTTACTTTGGACTTGTTTGGACCTAATGCTAGGAAAGTGCGTCCTCACTCCTTTATTTTTGGAAATTTGTTGACTAAACCCTTATTTCCTTATAGCAAAGAATGAACCTTAACTAATATCCTCTTGGAACATTTTTGAGAATCCTTTTTAGCATGGAATTTACTTTCATCTAATGTTTCATCATAGACTAGAAATTTGTTGAAGTCGCTATTTGTGGACCTTTGACTTTAATTTCCATGCTTTGGACATTTTTATATTCTTGTTATGCTTCAAATTGAAAAAGGAATAAAATATACTTTTTACATGCCCTAGTTGCATGTACGATTGCTAGACTACTATTATCTAGGGGTAGTGATGGATTCTAGGATTCAATCTCAATACAAAATCATACACAAGGGTGTGTTGCGTCCAGTCATTCATTACTTTTCACCTCTCTCTCTCTCTCTCTCTATATATATATATATATATATATATATATATATATATATATGTATATATATATGTATATATATACATATACATATACATATACATATACATATACATATACATATATATAAATATATAAATATATATATAGAGAGAGAGAGTCAGACTAGTGTACACTCGAGTGTACTGGAGACACCGTACACATCAATCATTTTTAAAGATGCAATAACTTTTTGAAAAATCAAAATTGTTGAACTTCTTAAATATCTTAAGTACATACCATATAATGTAGGGTTTGCTCTTGCTTCTCTCTACCCAGCAGTGTCACTGGATGGAGGG